>APFE030954468.1:0-48054 GCA_000404065.3 Pinus taeda
TGGCATTATCTTAGAAGTCCTTGGTTTGATTTCTCAAGAGTTTTCTGGTGGAGTAGATCAATGTGTGCTGGTCTGAAGGTTGATTATGCTGATAGTTGTTCTTGTCTCTATGTCATGTACTTCATTTCATGTCAAGGTCATGTAATGGCCTATTTTGGTTTCCCCACTATGCCTGGGATGAATGAGTTTCGTCTATCTTGTGTATTCCCACTTGGATGGGAGATGGATGTATGTATGAGTCTTGATGATAGGAAGGTTACTTATAATGTATGGAGTCATGTTCTTTCTTGTAGAACATCTTTTTGTAGACAACACTTCAGCACAGAGCATATATAAAGGGGGAGCTCGTTTAGCAGGTACTCAGGGGGAGTATGGTTGTCCGCCCCTTTGCCCTTGATGTCAAATGGGGAGAGTGATTGGTTGTTGTTGCCATCAAGTCCAATGGGGGAGATTGTTGGCATTATGATACATATGTTGTACTTGATGGAAACCCATTCATCTCAGATGATAAATTATAGTGCACCAAAGTTCACGCACTTTCATGCAGAGGAAAGTTCCTTTCATGCAGAGAAAAGGTCACGCACTTTCATGCAGAGAAATGTTCACGCACTTTCATGTAGAGAAAAGCGCACGCACATGGGAAATCTTATGGTTGGTTCATGGTATTAGTCCGACAATTTTTGATCCTATGGTTTTGGTCCGTGGTATTTATTCCTTCGTATTTGAACTTATGGTTTTGGGCCATGGTATCTTGTCATAAGTGTTGATCCCAAGTATTGGGTCCATGGTATTGAATTGTTATGGTTTTTGGTCCATGGTATTGTGAAAGGCCTAAGGCTATAAAAGAGGAAGGAGATCATTTGGCAAGGCATCTTCTGATTATTGATATCTGATAAGTGCTAGATCTGGAATACTATGATTGGGTTATGGTGCAAATCTGGATCTGAATGAAGAAGGAACCTGAGCGCAAGGAGAAGGATAAGTTCTATTGATGGTTCAAAATCTTAAGGCTAGAATAGTGGTATATCTATATGATTTTGATCTGTGATATGTGGCGCACGCTTGATCTATAAATTTGATAATCTGGGTTAACTAATATCTGAATGTTTGAAAGAATGAATTTATAGATCTATACGCAGGTTGGTATTGACACAGAAGTGTATGCATGCAAGTTTCTGAATAGAGAAGTAGCGTACATCTCTTGATTTATGTTCTAGTTGCTTTTGTTTATTGCTATAATGTTCTGGGTTCAGAAGTGGGGTGTGATTACTGTGATTATGATCTGGGTACAGTCATTAGAGAAGTGTTTATTTTGATTTAGGTTTGATTGGTGAAAAGGTGATTGGTTGATGCAGAAATTCTTGATGTTATTTGTGGATCCAGTCTGAAAATTTATGAAACGTAGTCCCTGGAAGGAAGAGAAGGTTGTAGTCTTCTGTAGGTAGCAGCCTGCGTACTAGTATCTCAACTAGTACAAGAACTAAGGGGGTTGTATCTCCCTTCCAGGAGAAGCTGGAAAACGAGAGAGGGTTGTAGCTGTCTGCAGGTAAAAGCCTATGTACTGGTAAAGGACTGCACCAGTACAGAATCATTGTAAAAATAAGTTTCTAATTGAAAATATAGAGACATATTGCAGTAGGTGGTTTTCACCCACATTGGGTTTCCACCTTATATCTTGTTTTCTTGTTTGTGATTGTCTTCTGCTCTATTTTTCTATTCCTGGTTACTATTTATATGATCCTGATGCATAGATTAATGTTCAACATCTATAGAATATTTTAAATTATAAGTTTGTATGGTATACGCAGGTTTCCTTATCTGTAGTTGCATATATAGGCGGTTTTCTCTAACTGAAGTAGAGTATATGTTATGGGTTTGAAAAAGAAAATAATTGACCAGATAATACTGATTCACCCCCCCTCTCAGTATTATTTCCAATAGAGGGATCTTCGACATGTGTGATGTCTATGTCATGTTGGAAGGCCATTGGATCACCTTCAACTGTTCCTTCACTGACTCTTTTGATGGCATTTGATGGACATTCTCATAGGCTGCACAAGATTATCTTGACCTTTCCTATATGTGTTGGGGGAATGGTAGTGAATATTGAGGTAGAAATCATCAACGCGAACTTGGATTATAACCTCCTCTTAGGTAGGAATTGGATTTACGAGATGGATGCCATAGTTTCATCATTATTCCACATCCTATGTTTTCGTCACAAGGGGAGGATTGTTAAAATTGATTAGTTGGATTAATCTCCAGGTGACTCCCACACAACTTCAGATTCTATCGTTCCATTGGTAGACAATCCACGTCAACCTATTGAGAATTTAGGAGTTGGGATGTACTCTTCATTGATGGGTATATTTGACCTTCTTGCTCCTATATCTAGAATTAATACAATTTCATCCTCTAGGGGACCTTATCGGAAAGAGTTCTTTCGAAATCATTATTTTTAGGACCCTTGGCCCTTACCTTCATCTACCACCACATTAGATGGAGGGCAGGTTGGTGGAATGGCATTTCCCATGTCTACAGTGGAACTTAGCTATCAACCTATCATAACTCTGTAGACAACCATCCCACTCCTTTTTCACAGGAGGAGTTAGATGGTGCTGTGGCTGCGGCTTGGGCCCTTGATTCTACTTCAGCTCTAGATTGCTTAGATACAAACTTACCATTTGAAGAAGAAATTTTGGAGGCAATGATGGGTGTGGATTGACCGTGGGACGATTTACATCATTGTTCATATTTTCTTCCTCCATTGCATGAAGTTGAATCTAGGTTCTCCAATCTGTTTACTAGTGATGTTTGTAAAGTTTCAAACCCTTTTGCTCCAACACAATTTTCTGCCGAAGGTAACATGTCAGTTATCTCACGAACTGTACCTATAAACATCTATAGGAATCCTAACGTGATTGAAAATTTCTTCATCGAAGCTGATTGTTCCCCTGAAGAAATTGAAATATACATCGACCTCTTTAAAGAGTTTCGATATGTGTTCACTTGGTCTTATGAGGAAATGCTTGAAATTGATCCATCTATAGTCCAACATGAGATCAAGATGTATGAAAATGCGAAACCTATTCATCAAAAACTTCAATTGGTCAATCCTTGGAAAGCAACAATTAATAAAACTGAAGTTGAAAAGATACTTAAGGCGTGTTTCATATACCCCGTTCCTCTAACTAAGTGGTTTTCCAATCCAATCCTGATAGATAAGAAGCAAGGAACGATCCGAGTATGTGTCAACTTTAGGGAATTAAATAAAGCTTGTTCAAAAGAAAATTACCCCACACCTTTTATTGATCAAATTGTTGATGAATGTGTGGGTAGTGAGATTTTTTGTTCATGGATGGATTCTCTGGTTACAATCAAATTACTATTTGTTCAGAGGATCAGCACAAGACAACCTTTATTTTTTCCTGGGGCACATTTACATACAAGAAGATGCCTTTTGGTCTAAAAAATGATGGAGCTACTTTTCAGTGGGCCATGTATTATGCTTTCCACGACATCAAGCATGTTATTGAAGCGTACTTGGATGACTTAGTTGCTCATCCTCGCCAGAGAATTGATCATCCCAGCCACCTTCGGTTAGTATTTGAGAGATGTCATATTTATAAAATCCGGTTGAATTCGAGTAAGTGTGTTTTTGCTGTCACACCTAGTCAGTTGTTAGGATTCATCATATTGACTGAAGGGATTCGAGTTGATCCTTTCAAGGTTGAGGCAATAATTTAGTTGCCTCCCCCATCTTCAATTCGTCAACTTCAAAGTCTCCAAGGAAAGGAAAATTTCTTGAGGATATTTATAGCAAATTACGTCGAGATTACCAAAGGATTTATGAATTTTCTTAAGAAAGGAGTTCCATTTTTATGGGATGACTTTGCACAAAGATCTTTTGATGCTTTGAAAAAAGAATTACCCTCTGCTCCGTTGTTGAGTCCACCAGATTATGGCAGATATTTCCTTTTGTATATCGCTGCAGCAGAATCAACCATCGGTATGGTTCTCGTTTTAGAGGATGATGCTCTCGCTAAGCATGTAATCTACTACTTGAATCGAGTTTTAGTAGAACCTAAGCTATGCTATTCTCCCATTGAGAAATTGGCCTTGGTAGCTATCCATGTTGTCCAGCAACTTCGTCATTACATTTTGCTGCACAAAACATTCGTCTTAGCAGCTGTCAATCCTTTTCAGTTTGTCCTCAGTAGGCAAGTGATTGGGGGCAAGTATAATTGATGAATTGTTATTTTGCAAGAATTAGATCTTTAGTTCTTATCAACCAAATCTAAGAAGTCATTAGTTTTTGCAGAATTGATTTTAGAGCTGCCTTGTGAGGAAGCCATTGTCTATGAGGAAAATTTTCTTGACGAACATTTATTCCTCATTTCTTCACAAGATCCCTGGTACAGAGATATCATTTTATATCTCCAAACTTCGAAGTTTCCACCTAATTTCTCCAAAGATGAGTGTCGAACGTTACATGACCTTGCCAAAAACTATGTTATCATTGGTGATACATTATATCATAGAGGGGTTGACTCAATCCTTAGGCTTTGTTTAATTTTGGAAGAAGCTAAGTTTGTGCTTAATGATTGCCAATGTGGAGCTTGTGGTGGTCATCTATCAGGGCTTGCAACAGCCCAGAAAATCTTGCGTGCATGCTAATTTTGGCCTTCAATTTTCAAAGACTGTATTGAAGCAACCAAATGTTGCCACCTTTATCAAATTTATACTTGGAAAATGTGCGCGCATCTAGCTCCACTTTTTCCTGTTATCATTGTTAGTCCATTTACGAAGTGTGGCATTGATTTTACTACTTGTAATCAACCTTTGGTGGTGAATCACAAGTACATGATTATGGTTGTAGACTACTTTACAAAGTGGGTTAAGGCCATGCCTACTTACAAAAAGGATAGTGAAACAGTAGCCTTGTTCCTCTTCAACAAGGTTATTTCATGATTTGGTATCCCAAGAGATATTGTCACTGACCATGGCAATCACTTCCAAAATCAACTGATGACCGAATTGGCTCTCAAGTTGGGCTTCTGGTAGGAGCATTCATCTCCATATTATCCTCAGGCCAATGGGCAAGTTGAAGCCATTAATAAGTCTCTCAAATTGATAAAAATTGATCCAATTAGCAAATCATGTTGTTCTTGATGCTCTAGGCATATTGAACCTCGGTTAAGACTGCCACTGGTTTTACTCCATTTCAACTAGTTTATGGGTTGGAATCTATTTTCCCTATCGAATGTGAAATTTCGTCCGTTAAGCTAGCTGTAGAACTTCTTCTAGAGATGTCTAGTCTCAAAGAATGCCTCGTTCATTTGGAACATCTTGATGAGCAGCGTCGAAATGTAGCCATAATAAATGAAGCTCATAAGAAGAGGATTAAAACTTAGTATGATAAGGTTGTCTGTCCTCAGGTTTTACTGAAGGTGACCTTGTCTTGTTTTATGACCAAGATAAAGATGCCCTAGGGGTAGGCAAATTCAAGTCTATGCAGTATGGTCCCTTTATAGTCAAACGAGTTTTGGGAAAAGGGGCTTATGAATTAATTGATTTTGAAGGGAACAAGTTGGCGAAGCCTCGAAATGGGCTCTACATTAAGAAGTATTTTTCTTAGGCTTCGGCCGAGCGATTACTTGTTTGTATATATTGTATCTTTGTACATATTTGTTTGGCATTTTTCGATATCGACATTTTTTATCTGCTTTAGTAGGTATTGATGTATGATTTGATTATTTAGGATTCGTTGATGGTGCAAGTCGTCACACTCGGAATCTTGCTTCTGCATCTTGGGTGATTTACTATACATTTGGTGAGTTGATGGTGTTGAGGGGAGTATGTATTGGCCCTACTTCAAAAAACATTGTCGAATATACTGCTGTTCTTAATTTACTATCCGAAGCAATATCTTATGGGATTGATTCGTTGGTAGTTTATCTAGACTCACAACTGGTGCTGTCGCAGTTAAATAACATCTATCAAGTTCGTGATCCTTATTTATATCACTATTTTTTGAGAGTGAGAGTGTTGCAACGATCATTTATTTATATTACATATGTTCACATTCCACGATCTGAGAATTCATTAGTAGACTCTATTGCTAATCAAGCATTATATTGGCACATTAATCATTCATCAAATTATATAACATAAAAAAATGAATCTATATATATATCATAAAATCGCCTGTATATAGATAGAGTGTTCAAAAAATAATATACAAAATTGGGACAAGATGCCCTCAAAATTTCGGTTCATGCCCATAATCATGTCCAGTCATACATAGGTCTGTCTATCGACTCGGCTCAGGATGAGTAGCTAAAATGTTAACCACCGTGTTGGCTACATGCCGAAGTATCCGGACCCAGTCCTGTGGTATCCATATGACGCAAGGCTGCATCTCCTCACGTAGATTCTCTATGGCTATCATAGGTACCTTGTGAGTTAGTCTCACCAAGTTTCTCTAAATTGCATATAGGACTCTCTCTGTCTCAGTTGTTATCTCTTAGGCCCCTCTTCCGCGATGCCTGTGCCTTGTGAATCCATTTCGCCTCACTGGACCCACATCTAAAACATGGTCATTTTTTTAGTATTTTGTCTCATAAAAAATATTTCTAAGTTCATTTCATATTTAAAAAATCCAAAAAATCTTTAAAGTTCACAAAAGTTTAAAAATGTTACCTATATCTTCCCATGCTGCATTTGGTGGTAACACTAAGTCTGGATCTCCTCGGAAATCCATACCGGCATACGGGTAGTCGTCGACTGTGATGATCTGTTGGTCCCACCAAGTGAAGAACTCATAATCAAAGGTCATCCTAGGCACATCCCTGCCTCCAAGGAATTTCATCAAGTATGCCCATCCACCCATCCGTGGATTTCTAGGGCTACTGATGGACACTGATACCTTGGGACATAGCCCAGGTACCTTCTTGAAGAAGAATGAGCATAAGATAGTCCCATATCCAAAATTCTTCGTCTCACCCTTTTGAATAGAGGTTTATTGGCTCTTCATGTTAGTCAAAAGAGGCGTGCACCAATCAAATACCATGGTAAGACATTCCACTGCCAAGCTCATGGATACTCGTGATGCCTGATGCAGTGAAGCTGACCCATTTACCCGTACAACAGTAAATAGCAGAATCCTCGGGGATAAACTTTCCACATGTTTGATTGGAATTTGACTTCTAATCTTCTCTGGATGTCTAGGATAGTATATATGGACATAGTCTTCTACTGAAAGACTACTTATTGTCCTGCCATTCGAATGCATGACCTCCCCTCTTCGGGAGAGACTTGTAATAAAATAGATGTCTTTGACCTCAATCCATAGAGGCATCTGGTATATCATGAAGGCATCATCCTCTGCACTCTAGTAGTGGATCAGTAGTTCAAGCAAGCGTGTATTGGCTTTCATGTTTGGCATTTTGAAGAATTTCAATAAGCCTCAACCTCTCAGTGCATCTAATGTAGTTTGGTCATTCATTACCTCATTATCAATATTGGTATGCTCTCTTTCCCTCCAAGTGATAGTCATCCTGTAAAAAAGTAGAGTTTCAATCATTAGCTTTTATGTTTAAACTTTAACTCACATACACGCGGGTTCCCTTTACACATAGTCGCATGTAGGGTTGTCGTATATGTGGGTTGATCACATCCAACCCACATGTATGCAAAGTTGGATTTTTGGGCATAATTTCCCATGTCAAAACTTTAAGAAAAAATATAAAAACTATCACAAAACATTACAATTATGATTTGAGGGTTACTTGATAACTTTGGCGTGATTTGAATGGTCCAATTGTTCAAAGGAAATCTTGCTCCGTTTTGCTCCACAACTCTTTGCTACAAACAAAAATGAAAATTTGTGAGTCCAAAAGTCATTATATAACATTGAAATTGCAAAATATTTTTTGAAAAATTGATTTTTGTCTCATGGATTTTTTGACCTGTGGACTTGGAGTGTCAAGATTGGGTTGTTTTTTCAGTATATTTTGGAGACCTTCTTCGAGATGTTATTTTGGTCCCATGACCACTGCCCTGTCATGGCAGATATCATCCACTCACTAGAATTTAGGTTAGGGAAAATCATTTTCCATTGCATCTTGCATACTAGCCTCCATTCAGCGATACATTAGCCATAGGTTCGACCCCATTGTACCTTGGTTAGCAAATCATTTTCACTCGTCAATTTTGAAATCATGATGTGATGGTAAAGCCATCCTTTACATGGGAATCTTAGTTAGAACCTCCCTGACAGTTGTCGCCCATGCTGCTATACTAAGTAGGCTCAGGAGTCCTCTTTAGTCCTGCCATGACTGATGTGTTGAAGACACATTCTCCTTTGTTCTGTGCTACTTTTTGGCCATATACCATAGAGGCTCCTTTGCATTGAGTTGTATTGCTACATTGCATTTTGACTATTTGCACCTTTTGGCCTTGAGCCAACTTCACTTGGACTCGTGTTTAAGCAACTTATTTTACCATGTCTTCTGCAAAATCAACCATGCAATCAATTAGCTTATGCAACTTGTTGCATCCTTTTACCCATGGAAAGAACATCCCTTTGAGTGTCCTTGACCAGTTTCGCCTCCCTACATTGAACATAGGAATGTTCCCCTCCCATGAACTATATCACCTGTTTCTCTGACACTCGTTCTTTCCACTATACTATCTCATTCTTTTATTCTTTTTCCAACTTAAAGAAAAAGACAAAAATATTATATATTCCAAAAAGAGTGGGAATGGGATAGTATTTCCATATTTTGCTAGTAGCTAGAGTCAGTCGTGTCACCCTTGAGCAAAGCACTCAAAAGAAAGTCTTTCCTGCATTTTGGGCAGGATTTAGTTTGACTTAGGTATGCCTTAACCTTGTTATTCAATCAGTACTCCTCCGATTGGTTACCTCTTCTAATCATATGGAGAGCTTTCTCATGCCTCCTGCATGACAAACTTATATAGAGTTATCATATGCTGCCATATAGTCATCATTGAGTCATGCTTTTGTTCAAGGGAAGTAAGCCTGAGTCAGCCTCTCTGCAGTGACCCTTGACCTATTTTTCAGTGTTTGCATTATGGCTAAAGTGTTGTCCTTGATGGCAACCCATACAGGTGATGGATCACTGTACAGTCAATAGCAAACATTGATGAACAGCTCTCAAATATTGAAGAAAATAAGGAGTACGCAGGCACACCGTACAAAAGGTGCGTACACGCAGGCATGTCTTATATAAAGTGCGTACATACCCGCAGGATACCCATTCATTGGGTGCGTAACCCCAGTGCACACACTTCAAGGCAGTTAAGCGCCCACACGTGGGGTTTCTCATGGTATTTAGCCAACGGTATTGTGTTATCATGGTTTTGGCCTGTGGTATTGTTTATTTTATTATTATTATTGAGCCCCATGATCCTTGATTTGAGGAAGAGCTTGTCTATATAAAGGAAAGGAGATCATTTGGCTTAAGCATGTTTTTGGTTGAATATCCTATGAGGGCAAGATCTAGTCTAGATCTAAATAAGGCGAATCTACTGATGGACTAAGATCTCTTCGGCGCATGTTCAGATCTGTAGATCTGACTGTCTGGGTTCTTTCGGAAGTCTTGAAATCATCTATGCTCGAAGGTACGCATGTACAGTGAGAGAAAAGTACGTACATACGCAGGAGCGTAGCGTTTCAGGTGCGGCGGTACGTAGGCACAGAAGGGTTTCAGGTGCACCGGTACGCAAGCATAGAAGGGTTTCAGGTGCACCGGTACGCAGGCACAGAAGGGTTTCAGGTGCGCCGGTATGCAGGCACAGAAGGGATTCAGGTGTGGGTGACCGCAGGCAGTTCAATGGACACAGAGCGAGGTACGCAGGCTAGCAGTTGAGCAGGGTGCGTACTTGTATGCAGGCTAGCAGTTGAGCAGGGTGCGTACTTGTATGCAGGCAAGCAGTTGAGCAGGTTGACTACTGTAAGCAGGCAAGCAGTTGAGCAGGGTGCTTACGTAAGCAGGCGAGTAGTTGAGCAGGGTGCTTACTTCTCTTAAAATATTTGTTTATCATTGTTGTGTTCTGGGTTTGGTCCTATTATTATTGATCTAGTTACTACAGTTGACTGGGTGATTCTCTTATACTTGATGATCATTTGATGCTTATGGATCCAGTTTGAAAATTTATGAAAAGTGGTCCTTGTAAGAAAAGTAGTAGGGGGTTGTAGCTCCCTTTCAGGAGAAACTGGAAAACGAGAGAGAGTTGTAGCTCTCTGCAAGTTGCAGCCTGCGTACTGGTAAGGGACTGCACCAGTACAAAACCATTGTAAAAGGAGTTTCTAATTTGAAAGAAGATAGAGACATATTGCAGCAGGTGGTTTTCACCCACATTGGGTTTCCACCTTACATCTTGTGTTCTTTTGTGTGACTATCTGTTTTCTTTGTTCATGCTCATTATTTTATGGTACTGACATGCAAAACTAATTCAAAGAACAAATAAGGAAGATTTATAAAAAGAAGTAGATAATACTGATTCACCCCCCCTCTCAGTATTATTTCCAACATTCAGTCGGTCATCCCTGGTTGTCAGTGTCATGTTTGTCATCGCATCAGTTATATTGGTACTTTTCTCGTGCTAGTTTGAGAAGGTCTCCATTGACTTCTTGCTGGCGGGTATTGTCCTTATCAACTACAACATATTGCTCTGAGGGCAGACCTAGAGCCGCACCCTAGCCCTATTTTCATTATTGATAGGTCACCTTGTGCTCAACATCAATCAGTATCACAGGTCTTTGACTGAGTGGTTTCCCTTGTGTTTGACATTGGCTTTCATTATCACACATTGGGATTCGTGCAGTGCCTTGGTTTCCATTTTACCCTATTGGTGGATTCATTGCCTCTGTATTAGCTTTCATTATTGGTTGGTTCAGAGGGATTCTATCGTGCGTTAGCTACATCTTGTGTACACCAGAAATGTGCTTCGATTGGGTTACTACATCTTTTTCGTTTGATTCCTTCCACATTATTGGCCTACAGGTTACACTCGCACTATATTGATGAAGGATGCCTTAATGCCTTCCTTCTGGCGGATCTTTTCCTATCAACTACAACTCATTTGCTCTGGGAAAAATTTCTACAGTCCATTTGGCAGTACCTTGGGGTTTGTAGTCATTAGTAGCAGATTCCTTCACTATCGACAGTGACAAACCATCATTGTCCCCTAACTGATAGATTCTTCCAGGTGTTTGACTTCAGCTCATTTATTCGCACTTGTTAGATTGTACTGGGCACCTTGACTCTCATTATCATTATCGGTGAGTAGTCTCGTGTTTGTTAATGGTATACATAAATGACCAGTAATCAAATGATTTCTCACATGGTTGACCTCAGATCATTCATTCCCATTGGGTAGAAATGTACCACAGTGGTCGGTGAAGACCTCGGGTTGCGTCAACATCTTTTGGTTCACTTGTCAGTTGCTCCTATCGTTGCTAGTTGACACCATCCACCTTATATGTTGCAGTTATTCAGAGTGACATCTTATATGTTGGCATCCGAGTTGCAATGTAGTATCATTTTATTCCATCATGTTCATTTGGTACTATTAGGATCAGTTTTTGACATCAATGATTAGCTTAATCTTTCAGCATCATTGATCATCTTCTTATATGTGATATTCAGACATGTACTTTTTCGATTAGGATCAGATGATCCATTATGTGCTTTCAGTCCCTTTATACTTGTATACATATTGGATCCACTTGTACTTGATATGTAGACATGCTTTACTTTTTCTGAGCATGGGTAGCCTGCCTCAGACAACAGTTTCTTTCTAATCTCTTTTGATGGATTGGTAGGCTAAATTCTGGTGAAGTCCTTCTCGGTCTCAACAAGATTCTTTCCATACACTTATACATTTTGGCCATCATGTACCCCTTCTAACCTCATATATTAGGGTGCATCTTTTATAGCACCATTTACCACCCTTGGTATTTGTGATGCTTGGTTTATGGCCTAGGACAACCCCTCCTTCCAGACTTGGTCTAAATATATTAAAAACAGTGTTTTATTCCTTGTACACTACTTTTCACTGAGATAAAAGCGTGTACACGCGGGTTAGTCAATACCCAACCCACGTATATGTGTTAAAACACTTAAAAAAATTAAATTTCCTTAATTATGGGTGGATTTCATGGATTTTACCTGTTGATTACCTCTTAATGCTCGTGGCCCAACTGTTTCCCAACTAAAAAACTAATTGGGAGAGGTATAAATAAACCTATATGGGAAGGCCTTAAGGGGAGAAGAGATAGAGTTATTATACTGAGATTATACTTGATTGAGTCTGATGTATCCCTGTGCTTCATGCACTTCCCCAAGCTTCAGGAAACCCTTGTTTCCTTGATTATAGATATTCTCCCTCTTGCTTGAGATATCATGGCATTGGTTATGGAAGAAGACTATTGAAGGTTGGGATAGGACGAATACGAAGGATAGTTATGCTTGGAGTTGGAAGAAGAAGACTCAAGTGAATTCTCTCCATGTTATTTATAGCTTACTACAATAAAAGAAATGTTGTCTTGTTTTCTTAATTAACTTTGTTTATGCGTCAAATTGTGTTTTAATTCAAATATGAATGTCGTTTTGATGTATGATCAATCATTTTCGTATATGATATAAAGTTAATTTTGTGAATATTCTTTACCTCTATACTGCTATGTATGTTCAAATTGAATGATTTTCAAGTTTGAAGAACATTGGTAGTTGCAGAGGGTCTGAACCCTGCGGGACCTACTTGAACGAAGGAAATCTGGGTACAGTCACTCTTACGTAGTTTTATTATATAAGCATTTTGCCTGAGTTGTATGAGTGTTTCTTACTATAGTTTTCCCTTGCTATGTTGGGGTTCCAACCGAAATCCCTAGGGTACTTATTCTCGTAACACCAAGATGACAAGTCTCTTTGCCACCAACTTCAGGAGGGATAAGGTCAGCATAGCAGGGGTTGACTTCAACATTAGTAGATGCCACCCCCATAGTCAATGGAATCCCTAAACAAGGAGAAATTTGGTTCAAAGGGACAGATCTAGATATTGAGAACTACACAACATTCTTAAAGCCACCCTACAAGAATGCTCTGAAACACATTTTCCCTTCTGACAATTGCTTGACAGGTATGCTCCTTTAATGAAGATGATCATGAAGTACTTTACCTGTGAGGGTAGGTTTTCAAGGTTATACCAGTATCACATAAGACTACTCATGCACTTCAAAACCATAAAACCCTTTAACCTACCTCATTGCCTATATAGAAGCTTGGTCAAGATGATAGAGTAGGTACAAAGTGTAGGTTTTAATCCCGTACAGAAATTACTTGCATACGAATTCTAAAACACAAAAAATAAGAAATGCAAGAGCATAACACATAAAACACATATACACAAGATTTTCCCTTGGATCCCAAAACTGGGACTATCAACTTGATTTTTCAATATGTTCCTTTCAATGTTACGATACATATTTATACATGCCTATGCATCTAATACCATGGACCGAAAACCATCGCGTCCAAAACCATGGATCGAAAACCATCGCGTCCAAAACCATATGTGAAAATCATGCACAAAACCATAGGTAGGTCCGCCACCCCTTAAAACCCCTCAAACCCCCTATGGACCCCCCCCCCCTCCCTACGCAATCGGTGCAATGAAGGGGGGCTCCGCCCCCCCTCTAACCCCCCGGTTAACTACGTGGGCTAGTTGTGGAAAGAATATAATACAACCCAACACAGAGAAAAGGAAAAGATGGCCAAGAAAACCTATTTCATTATGGCTTGTTCAAAATAATTTTTTTCATGAGTTGTCACAGGTCAACTTATCTTGGGAGGAATTCATGCAGTCAACTTCTCTTTTGCCTATTACTAGTCAACCTAGCAGTCAAAGTTCACCATTGGAAAGATCACAAAGACCTCAAGAAGTTGGCTTTACAAGAAAACTAGTGACAAGGAAACATAGGGCAGAGGTGAAAAAAACATATAGTAGAGGTAAGAGGCTTGCGTTTGCTCCTGACAGTGTAGAAAGAGTTCAATCTCCTACTGTTGGAAAAGAACATCAAGACATCATCATGATGCACCTTTGCATTAAGAAGAACAAGTACATTTTGATACTCAAATGGTAGACCTAGAAGGGCATGAGAAAGAAAAGTCACCTAAGAAAATCATCTAAGAGAAAGAGGAAAAAATCAGAGAGCTTAAGGATGACTTGGCAAAAGCAAACTTCATGATTGCATTCTTACAATAGGAGGACATGCAACTTAAGGTAAACTAGTTTTTGCTTTCTAAACCTAGGTTTGATTTGGTGGAAGATGATGATAAAGGTAAGAGTGTGATAGATGTTGAGTAGCTTGAAAATAAGGGGCCTAATATCAAGCCAAGGAGGCCAAAGACTAGAGGACTGAAAAGAAAGGAAGCACTAGGGAGTGAGCCATCTCCTCCACTAGGTCAACAAGACATTGAAGGCACCATTGTAGTAGAGTTTGAAGAGGATAGAGAGTATTGGCTAGGAAGATCCAATGAACACTTGGACATGCTTTTGAAGAATGCCAACAGGGACACCAAACTTTAGAGTCACATGGCCATGCACTACTATACCAGGAACTAGATCAACAAGATTAGGGTTAGAAATTTGAAAAAGAAACTGAAGAAAACCCTAATCAAGCTAAGGAAGAGGGACAACCTTGATTTTATTGTTGATGCATCATTGATTGACTAACATATCATTCAATAACTTAAAGAAGCAAGTTAGTTAGAGGCAGTTTTTGCAGATTTTTTAGTTTTTGTGCATTTTTGCAAATTCTGGCAATTTCATACTGCCAGAAGTGCAGAAAGCTCTCGTTGCGCTTTTTCCCAGGGGCACTAAATGAGGAAAATATTATATGGCTAGATAGTGTATGACCTGTATTTATAAAATATGTTCTTGCGTTGCCATTGGAGCTTGCAGTTTTAGAGAAAAAGTCAAAATACATGATAAAAATCATGTTTCTGCCACATTTTTGACCTCCTCGATGTGCTTCTGGAGAAGTCTTGGGAAAAGTGATTTCTATCCACCTCAGAGAAGTTTTTTTGCATGATTGAAGGTTCTAAGAAAAAGCAGACATCTAGGGCTTTCTAGATCTATCTTCATTTCAGCAAATGGATGAACAAAAGTCACTCCAAAGATGCCTTTAACTATTTGCTACACTTCTATCAAATTTGTTGCGCTTCTAAGGAGATTCACTGCGCTTTTGTCAGCAAGTCAAAATTTTGAGTTTCTTCAGTCAAAGTCCATCTCTCACGATGTAATTTGTGTTTTTTTTAGTTGACATGATGTGAATGATTGTAATTAAGATTGTAAATGTCAAATTAGTGTATATTCTTGCTCATTAATGCTTGTAAGAGTCAATTAAGTTGGTTTTAATCTAAATAGGGACTTGGTTTCTAACCTCCCTAGTCTTAGGTATGGTTGGAGATATTATTGTAAACAGTTCCTATGATGGTGAATTTGACCCCTGAGAAGGGGAAAGTGGTTTCTGATCTATATGTAGCGTAATCTAAGTCATAGAAAGGGTTGTATGTTTGAGAATCATTGCTTGGAGCTAGTGTGCACTTTTTTGCGGTAATACAACAAGAAATTGCAGCTATTATCTTGGGATTCTTATGGTAAGCTTTATTGATAATGTTTTTTTCTCAATTTTATTATCATTTTGAATATTTATATCTCCTTATTATCATATCTATGCTTTCTTGTGATCATCTCGTAGGTGTTTAAGTAGAATTCATAAGTTATATGCTGTTTTGATGATATTTTCATGTTAGTGTTTTGTTTCTTCTGATGAATGAATTCATGGTTACATGATCATTCTGATCCTCTACCTTTTCATCCCTACACCACCATGACAACCTACTTCTTTTACTGGTCATACCTACCTTGTCCCATTATATCTCTGCAATTGATCATTTGAAACCCTAGCCTAGTTCCTAGATCTATGAGCTTCATCTAGCAAACCCTAAAAATCGAACACCATTGAGCTTAATATTTAGCCTAACATCTGATTTCCTCTCCAGTCACTTTATTAATTGTGAGATCCTTCAGAGAGCCCTCTCTGATTTGGTAGGGCTAGCTACCAGTTCTAAAGATTGGTTTTAGGGTACCTTCGTCGGTCTCCTTTCTCAGCATTGGGACACTGAGGAGTGCTAACACAAGGAATCCATGCATCAGGCTTCCAAAATAAGGAGATGAAATAGGACGAGAGTAAAACAATTGAGACTGGCATATCATCCTCTTGGTAGCAGTACCAAACTATAACTAACAATACTGGTCTTGAATCCAATGGTTGTCATTATTTTAATCATCTATCACCCCAATTAACATCCCACAATGGTACAGGTGGCATGGAATGGACTTATTTTCACAGGGTAATGCCTTAGATGTAATTAGGGAAAAAATGTTTTTACCATTCAAAATAAAAAAAATGCATTTAATACACAAAACATTGCAAGTAAAAAACAAATTGAAAACCTAAATTATAGTTTTTTTGGTGGTTTCGAAGTGTTTTCTAGGTTGTTTTGAAGGCTTTTTTTTATGGTTTTCTAGGTGGTTTTATGGTTTTGGTACATGTTTTGAAGGTTTTTTTATATAGTTTTATTGGTTGGTTTTGCAATTTTCTAATCTTTTTTGAATGGTTTTTTTGTGATTTTTGTAGTTTTTGTATGGTTTCATGGTTTTTGTACATGGTTGTTTTTTTTTAATTAATTTGTTACATTAAAAAAAAAAAAAGAGAGAGACAAAGAATTGAGTACCTACCTTCATTTGAGCCTTTCCGATGTTAGCAAGATTGGTTTGAAGGGTCCATTGCTCGATCAAGCTAATGTCAAACTCTCGGTCGAGCTCTTGCAGACTATGCAAATGTCACACATAGCCTGGGAGTGCGTATATATATTTATAATATATAGTATATATATATATATTAATATATATATATATTATATATATATTATATATATATATTTATATATATATATATATATATATATATATATTATAATATATACATAGTTATATTAATATGTATAATATATATATTATATATATATTATGTATATATTATATATATATATATATATATATATATATATATAAGGGCTCGATCGAGCCCTAAATCTTGATCAAGTTTTATAGCTCGATAAAGGGTTAGTTTTCAACCCTAAATTAAGCTTCTAATTTAGTGCCCAAGGTGCTCAATCGAGCGTTCAAAAAAGGCTCGATTGAGCCATTATTGTTTCCACCCAAATGCGCCCTCTTGAGAAAAAAATTGTAACGCAACTCCATGCTTTCGCCCATGCCAAAACTCCAAGAGCTTTCCCACTGCCTTACAAGCCTTGATGAACCAAGGTCCTAGAAAACCATGCACTAAACCACCACCGTGATAGAAGTAGAACCATTATTGCCAAAATTGTCATTCGACCTTGTATTCACAGAGCCAAGGGAAGGGGATGGCAAAAGGAAATAGCCACCTTGCACTCTTGGAAATATGATTCCCACCATAGATTTGTAGCCCATTCCCTGATATCAACATCCAAGACCATTGATAGTCCAAATACTAGATATACTCATAACACAATCGAGAACATTCTACTCCCACTTGCCAACAATCCCTTCATTGACACACTTCCTCATGTTAAATGTCCCATGGGAAGGGAATTAAATGCCCTAGCTTGTAGCTCAGTCCTTTCTATTACCACCCCCATCAGGGAGACACCTTCCCCTTTCAAAATATAACTAAAATATTCTCTAAATAAAAACCAATGTCAATTATAATTAACAACAAAAATGAATATACATATTTGGTTAGTTTTAATTAAAAACATCATAAAAAATCAATAATCTCACTCTTAGTGTGGTATTTGGATTCATTGTTGATATTAAAACCCAATATGATGGATATGTGCTAAAAAGAGATAAAGTAAATATCCATTTCAGCTTATATATATATATATCTATATTAAACAATTCAATTATTTCTAATAATAAGATGTATAATTCATTCATTTCTTAAAATATAGTTAATATGTGGAATTTAAAAAATAATTAAGATTAATAATAAAAAAATTAATGTGGATCATAAATAATAAATTTGAATATGTAATATTAAGTGATTTTTTCACCAAAAAGTCGTAATTTTCATTAAGAAAAATAACAATTACATTCTATTGATGCATTGGGTGCGTTTTGATAGTACTAACAAATACCCATTCGATAAAAAATTGGTAATAATTTTCCCAAAACGATAAACCTACCCATTGTGAATTGTTGGGTTGTGTTATATTCTTTCCATGTAGTTAACAGGGGGTTTGAGGGGTACCCATAACCCCACTTTAGGTTGGGCAGACCCACCTATGGTTTTGTGCATGATTTTTGCACATGTTTTTTGGATGCGATGGTTTTTCGGTCCATGGTATTGGACACAATGGTTTTCGGTCCATGGTATTGGATGTGATGGTTTTTGGTCCATGGTATTGGATGCTTCGGCATGTATAAATATGTATTGTAACATTGAAAGGAACATAATGAAATATTAAGCTGGTAGTCCCGGTTTTGGGATCCAGGGGAAATCTTTGTGTATATGTGTTTTATGTGTTATGCTCTCGCATTGTTTATTTTCTGTGTTTTAGAATTCCTATGCAGGTAATTTCTGTACGGGGTTAAAACCTACATTTGGTATCGGAGTTGTTTTGGCTTCAAGGGGATGCCTTTGTTGCTGAGGGGTTTCGCTCAGGACTGTGGTAGACCCTGTTCAGTGGGAGATCTGCAAGATCAATTCTAGTGGTGAAAGAAGATGGCGAGTGGTGGAAAGATAGAGATTGAGAAATTTAATGGTTAGAGTTTTAAGTTGTGGAAACTCAAGGTGGAGGATCTGTTGGTGGATAAAGATCAGTGGATCACAGTAGATCCAGGTACTAAACCAACGAGAGTGTTCAATGAAGAATGGAAGAAGTTGGATTGGAAGGCAAAGAGCACAATACGATTGTGTGTCTTAGATTCAGTATTCCTGAATGTATCAGGGGAAGCTATGGCAAAGGCTTTGTGGGACAAGTTAAGGACTTTGTACCAATCTAAGTCTCCGGTGAATAAACTATTCCTGTGGAAAAAGCTGTATAACCTGAGGATGAAAGATGGAGACTCATTGACAGAGCATCTGAATGCGTTTAATACTATGGTAAGTCAGTTAGCATCTGTTGATATTAAAATTTCAGATGAAGATAAGTGCATCAGTTTGTTGTGTTTTATACCAGATTTGTGGGATAGTCTAGTTATTGCAATAGGTAGCAATGCAACTACCTTGCATTTTGATGAAATAGTCTCATCCTTGCTGACAGAGAAGATGAGATGGAAAAATATGGAAAGCCAGAATGGTGATGCCTTGTCTGTACGAGGACGGTCCCAGAATAGAAACAAAAATAAGTCATTGAGTGGGAGATCTAAATATAGAGGGAAATCTAAATCTTCAGGAAAACCTATAAAGGTGGTATGCTAGAAATGTGGAAAGGAAGGACACTTCAAAAGGGACTATAAATCTAAAGCTCTTCATAAAGGAAAGGGATCTGATGATGCTCCTTCTACAGAGACGAAAACCACCTCAAATGAAGGTGGGGATGTGTACTTGGCTTCTTCAAGTACACATGTAGATCATGAGGCATGGTTGATTGACTCCGGTGCATCCTTTCACTTCACTCCCCATAAAGAGTGATTATGCAAGTATGAGAAATATGATGGTGGTGATGTCTTCTTGGGGGGTGACAGGAAGGCTAGAATCATTGGTTGCGGAAAAGTTAAGTTGAAGTTGCAAGGTGGAAGGGTTAGAACACTTCAGAGTGTTCTACATATCCCTACATTGGCCAGAAATATGATATGAAATCTGATATCTGTAAGCAAGCTTGATGATGCAGGTGTAAAAATAGTGTTCGAGAAGGATACCTGCAAGATGGTTTGGGGAGCACTGGTATTGATGTGGGGAGTTCAGACTAGAACTCTGTACAAGCTGCACGGTAGCACTATTGTTGATGGGTGCAATAGTTCTATGGTTCATGAAAGTGGAGCAGAAAATCTAGTCATCTCTGGAGAGAGGACCATGTTGTGGCATCAAAGGCTTGGACATATTGGAGAGAAGGGCCTTCGAATACTTCATGGTAAAGGTATGGTAGAAGGTATGAGTAATAGCTCTCTGGATTTTGATTTCTGTGAAAATTGTGTATATGGGAAGCAGAATCGGGTGAGTTTCCCCTCTGGTGGTAAGAGGACGAAACAAATATTAGAGCTTGTGCACAGTGATGTGTTTGGACCTGTGAAAGTTCCATCACTGGGAAGTCTGTGTACTATGTATCATTTATAGATGACTTCTCAAGGAATACATGGATATATTTCCTTAAGAAGAAATCTGAAGTCTTTGACAGGTTTAAAGAATTTAAGGCTCTGGTGGAAAATCAGACAGAGAAGAAGATAAAGGTACTGAGGACGGATAATGGTGGAGAATTCTGCAGCAAGGAATTTGAAGAATTTTGTAAGAAGTGTGGTATAGCACGGCAGAAGACTACTCCATATACACCTCAGCAAAATGGAGTCGCAGAAAGAATGAACAAGACGTTGATGGAAGGGGCAAGAAGCATGCTCAGTGGTGCCGGGTTAGGATAGGAATTCTGGGCAGAGGCGGTTGATACTGCATGTTACTTGGTCAACAGGTCACCTTCATCAATGTTGGAGGATAAGACTCCACAAGAAGTATGGACTGGTAAGAAACCCTCTCTTCACATCTGAGGGTATTTGGATGTGATGCATATGTACATGTTCCAAAGGAGAAACGAACCAAGTTGGATAGTAAATCTGAAAAGTGCATCTTTATTGGGTATAAGGATGGTTTAAAGGGTTATAAGCTTTGAACCCAGTAACAAGGAAGGTTGTGTACAGTCGAGATGTGGTGTTCAGAGAGGTGAAAGATGTTATTAAACATGAAGTCCAACCAAAGGAACCTGTGAAGATAGAGTTTGAACTAAGGAGGAAGAATCAGACTCTACAGTAGAGGAGGAATCAGAAGATGAAGAGCCACAAACTCCAGCTGTGAGAAGATCAGCTCGAGAAAGAAGGCAGCCAGAAAGCTATAGTCCATCTGCTTTCCGTTCAAACTTTGCTTTGTCTGTTACTGATGATGATCCCAGAACTGTGAAGAAGCAGTGGATTCAGAGGATGGAAAACTCTGGAAAGAGGCCATGGTTGATGAAATGGCATCTTTGCACAAAAATGAGGCTTGGGATCTGGTGGAGTTGCCGGCTGGAAGGAAACCCATTGGCAGCAAATGGGTGTTCAAGAAGAAGACAAATGCAGAAGGGAAGGTGGAGAAATACAAAGCTCGGTTGGTAGCAAAAGGTTATTCCCAGGTGCCGGGAATTGATTTTGGTGATATTTTTTCTCCTGTTGCCAAGGTAACTTCTATTAGATTACTTTTATCTGTTGCTGCTGCTTTTGATTTTGAGGTAGAACAGATGGATGTGAAGACAACATTTCTTCACGGGGATTTGGAAGAGGAAATCTACATGAAGCAACCTGAAGGCTTTGCGGTGAAGGGTAAGAAAGAACTGGTATGCAAGTTAAAGAAGTCTCTGTGTGGGTTAAAACAGTCACCAAGGATGTGGTATCAGAAATTTGATACATTTATACGGGGACTTGGCTTCACCAGAAGCAAAATAGATCATTGTGTGTATTTTAAATTAATTGGTGACCGTGTTATTTATCTGGTCTTGTATGTGGATGATATGTTGTTGGTTGGAAATGACAAAGAAATTATCCAGGATTTGAAGACCAAATTTTCCTCCAAATTCGACATGAAAGATCTTGGTGCTGCAAACTATATTTTGGGCATGGAAATTAAAAGAGATCGGGCAAAGAGGAAGCTCTGGTTAAACCAGAGGAAGTATGTCGAGACAATATTGCAGAGGTTTAATATGTAGGATAGTAAACCGGTGAAGGTTCCTATTCCTGTAGGTGTGAGGTTATCTGTTGAACAGTGTCCCAAGACACAAGAAGAGGAAGAGGACATGTCCCGTGTTCCATATTCAAGTGCAGTTGGTAGCTTGATGTATGCAATGGTCTGTACTAGACCAGACATTGCACATGCAGTGGGAGTATTGAGCAGGTTTATGTCAAAACCAGGGAAGGAGCACTGGACAACAGTGAAGCGGGTTTTTCAGGTATTTGCGTGGCACTAGTGATTATGGTTTGTGCTACCAAGGAAGACCAGGATTGGACAGAGTGTTGGATATCCGTGGCTTTGTTATGCAGACTGGGCTGGAGAACTAGATCAGAGAAGATCTACAAGTGGGTATGTGTTTAACCTATTTGGAGGTGCAGTCAGTTGGATGAGTAAGAAACAATCTGTAGTGGCACTATCAACTACAGAGGTAGAATACATGGCAGCCACTCATAAGCAAGGAAGCGTTTTGGTTGCAGAGATTGTGTTCAAGTATGGGGTTAGTACAGGGAGCTATAAGGATAGACTGTGACAGCCAAAGTGCAATTTTCTTGGCAAAGAACCCTGCTTATCATTCAAAGACAAAGCACATTGATGTTCAGTATCACTTTGTGAGGGATATGATAGAAGACAAAAAGGTGTTGCTGGTAAAGGTGGACACTTTGAAGAATACTGCAAATGCATTGACAAAATCTGTGAGCTCTGAGAAGTTCTCTTGTGTAGAGAAACAATGGGCGTTGCAGGGCTAGATAAATGACTAAGCTCTCTTGTGGCCCCTTGTGGAAAGAAAAAAACAAGTAGGAGAATGTTGGGTTGTGTAATATTCTTTCCCTAACTAGCCCACGTAGTGAACCGGGGGGTTAAAGGGGGGGCGGAGCCCTCCCCTTCGTTGCGCTGATTGTGTAGCAGGGGGGTCAAAAGGGATTTGAGGGGTGCAAGTAACCCTACTCTATGGGGTCTGGGGCAACGCCCCAGAAAATTTTGGTTTTGGAACCTATGTTAGGTTGGGTAGACCCACCTATGGTTTTGTGGATGATTTTCGCACATGTTTTTGGACGCGATGGTTTTCGGTCCATGGTTTTGGACACGATGGTTTTTGGTCCATGGTATTGAATGTGTATAAATATGTATTATAAAATTAAAAGGAAAATAATGAAAAATCAAGTTGGTAGTCCCAGTTTTGGGATCCAGGGGAAAATCTCTGTGTATATGTGTTTTATGTGTTATGCTCTCGCATTGTTTATTTTCTGTGTTTTAGAATTCGTATGCAGGTAATATCTATACGGGGTTAAACCTACATTTTGGTAGGAAAAGTTATGAGGAAGTGTCACGTAGATGAATTTTCATCACCATTTGTTGATATTATAGCCCAATGCGTCGAAGGAGTCCAGTTTAATTGGGTGTGTTTGTCAGCAGAGTTGCGGATATTTTTGGGGTACATTGATACACCTCACAACTATCGAGTGTACTTGCCTACCAATCGCAGGACAGTGGTTCGCAGAGATCTCAAGTTTGATGAGCAGAAAGCCATGTGAGTTTCCCTTGAGAGGGAGCTCCAACTACAGGCTGTGGAGGAACTGTTGGTTCCTAAGGAGGAGGAGCCTCAGACTGATGCAGAGCAGCTACATGCAGAGATTCTAGGAGTGGAGACATCCACCCAAGCAGAGTCTTCCAGAGATGGACAGAAGCACACAAGAGAATCTGACAAATTATTGGAGGATGTGAGAGAGAATGTGGGAGCACCATCTTCTCACCGCAGACAGAGGAGGTCACCTGAGAGGTACACTGGATACATGGCCCTTGCTAGGGAATGTGTTGAGACTAAGCCATCTTCTTTTGAGGGAGCAGTGCAGCAGCCGATTTGGGTTGATGCTATGGTGGAGGAGTATGAATCCATAGTTCATAACAGTGTTTGGGACGTGGTTCTGAGACCGGAGAACAAGTCAGTTGTGAGCTCCAATTAGCTTTACAAGGTAAAGTAAGCTGCTGATGGTAGTGTGGAGAAACATAAGGCAATATTTTTACCTGTGGCTTTTCATAGGTCAAGGGGATTGACTATGATGAGACTTTTTCTCCTGTCACAAGGTACTCATCTATCAAATCTATGTTGGCACTATCAGCACAGATTTGTTGGAAGATCCATAAGATGGATGTGAAGACTGCATTCCTCAATGGCCAAATTGAGGAAGAGGTGTACATAAAGTAGCCAAAACGTTTTGAGAACTTTGATCATGAGTTGCATGTATGCCGACTCAAGAGAGCATTGTATGGGCTGAAGCAAGCACCTTGTGCTTGGTACACCAGGATAGACAACTAATTCACCGGGTTGGGCTTCACAAAGTGTGAAGCGGATGCGAACCTATACCACATCGTGGTGAAAGGTAAGTTGTTGATCATCGTACTTTATGTTGATGATCTCATATTGACTGGTGATGATTAGTTGATCGTGCCTTGCAAGGAGGACCTTGCAAGAGAATTCGAGATTCAATACATGGGTCTCATGCATTACTTCCTTGGCATGGAAGTGTGGCAGAAGGATGGGGAGTTGTTTGTGTCTCAGGGAAAGTATGCCAACGAGATACTTAGCAGATTCCACATGGATAAGTGCAAGCTCATGCAGACTTCTCTAGGACATAACTGGAGGAAGGAGGTTGCTACTTCAAGAGAAGTGGTAGAGACTACTATGTACAGGCAGCTTGTGAGTTCACTGATGTACTTAATGAACACACGACCAGATTTGTGTTATGTGGTGAACCAGCTGAGTCAAGCAACGATTCAGCCTACCAAGATGTTTTGGAAGGCGGAAAAGCATGTATTGAGATACCTCAAAGGCACATCTCAGTATGGATTATGGTACAGATGAACGGAGGGAGTGAAGATATAGGGCTTCATTGATGCAGATTGGGCGGGGAGTCCATCAGATCAGAAGAACACATCAGGGGGGATTTTCAACCTTGGGTCAGCAGTAGTTTCTTGGTACAACAGGAAATAGAGGTCAGTTGCACTCAGCTCAGCAGAGGCAGAATACATGGCTGTAAGTCAGGCAACATGTGAAACCATCTGGATGCGGAAAATCCTAGTTCATTTGTTTGATCGGAGGATGGATCCAATTGTGATCTATTGTGATAATCAGACTTGTATCAAATATCTGAGAATCCAGTATTTCATGATAGTTCCAAGCACATCGATATCTGGTATCATCATCTAAGAGACTGTGTAGCAAGGAGGATCATGTTTCTGCAGTATATTTCGACAGAGAAGCAAGATGCTGACATTTTGACAAGGCATTGTCAAAGTGTAAATTCGAGTTCCATAGAGACTGGATCGGGGTGGCAGATAATCCATTTCTTGTTGAGAGGGAGTGTTGAAATATGGCAAAAAGAATATTCCAATTTAATTTATCCTTGAATTAAATTGTGAATTAAAATCGAATTTTGTCTTAACAGCTACTTGGAAATAATTAATTTATTTATTTTAAATTAATTAGTTGGAGAAATTCAAGTTAGAAGTCTTTCTGAGGTCATGCAAGAGTTATCCCTTAAATTAAGGAGATAAGATTAAGTTATATTTGAGTTGTAATTAGTTAACTTAGTTTACTGAGTTAAGTCCAGTTAAATTAGTTCCAAACTGTTTGAGGAACTAATTGTGAGTTAACAATCAGTTGATGCATTAATGCACTCAATTAGTGCTACTCCAGTTAACTAAAGATTCCCTCATAAGAAACTCATGCATGTCTATTTTGAGAAAGACCCAGTTGAGATTAATGTTCAAGGACAGTGTACTATCAGTTGCATGTGTTTTCTCATGGAGAAAACTGATGCATGCGGTCAAGGATTCATCCTTGAGGATTGCGCAGTTTTGAAGGTTTGCTTTTCCACTTGGTAATAGGCTAATCATCCACAAGGAACAACACAAGGAAATAGGAGCTTGGAAGGTAGAGAGGAAGGCTAGAGAGAAGCCAAGATTTCCTGTGAGCATCTGTGAGGATTGTACTGAGAGCTAGCTAGCTGTGAGAGCTAAGACTTTGTATAATTCCTATGTATTTCCACCATGTATGATAATACAATAGTGTGGGGTTTTTATCTGAGACTTTTCCCAAAGTATTTTTATGTGTATTGTGCCATTGTTTCTTCTTCTTCCAGTTATATTGTTTAGCTCGATCTTTGAGCTTCCACAAATTAATAGTAGAAGTAGGTTATAGTATTCTGCTTTGATTTATATTGCATTATTGGTTAACCTATCACAGGTTTTCTACAAGTGCTAGGGTACAAACAGAATATTTCTTTCTTGGGAAGCTTGTTAGGAAGAATTAATAGCTTCCAAGAGTAGATTGGACTCATCCCTCGATAAAATAGTGGTGCTAAATGGAAAGAAAATAGTAAATTTCCTCCACAGGGATTTCCAATTGTTGTGGTTGCTAAAGACCTTGTTTGATACAACACCAAATTACATGTAATTGTCAGACCTACAGGTGGCATTTCAGAAAATGACTCAATGCCCTCATCCAGATAGCATTCCCTAGGACATATGTGAAATTTTATTACAACAAGTTGTAGTTGATGAAGGAGAAATAAGTGTTGGGCCCCAAGGGTGAAGCTCCACTTCTTTTATGGATGATTAAGCATGGGATCCTCTTATTTGTTAATGATTATCTAGTTTAGTTAGATGATATTTAGGTCAGTTAGGACAGTTGGACATTAAGAAAAATAGGAAGTTATACAATTGTACCTTCTAACATTAGTATGTAACTGTTTTGAGATGAAAGTTTTTGTTTAAAATAAAGAGAGCGAAGAACTCATAGGGGGTTCGAGTCTTTAGCTTCAGAGACTTGCATTTGTAAAAAAATTCATTATGTGATGTACATAATATTTTTGGAGATTAATGAAGAAGAATCAAGTGATTCCAAGTGTTTGTTGTTTACAGTATTTTCTTCTTTCTTCGTGCTTTCCATCATGTGTAATTCTTCCTTCTAAAAATTTTGTAATGAAGTTGTTTATTTGTTTTCCATGAGAACATTTATTAATGTTGATTGTGAATAGAAAAAATACTTGCAAATATATGTTTAAGAAGTATTAATAATGCACTCCACAATTTCATAACTCCATTTGTTTCATCTTTTGTGTTCTTCTAGAGTTTGGGTATGTAGGATTTTATACACATAGCCCTTCACATCTAGATCTCAACTCCACTACAATTCTCCTCAACTCACTACAACTTAAACTAATCATTATAAGCATATATATGCACTCGAGTTGAAATGTCTTCTTAATTATTCCAGGAGATTAGGTTTGCATCACACTTTAAAGTATTAAATTCCTAGGCTAAGACTTTGAGCTAAATTCATAAATCACTATAAAAATATAATCATAATGTATAAATATTTAAGTAAATTGAATGGATGTCCTAGGAAATGACCACTTTCAACCTAGGAGTTGTGTCCAGGAGCTACAAAGCCTTTCATGATCAATACAAAGAGGAATATTAAAAGATGAGGACTTCAATGATGTATTTCAAGAGCTACAAGGACAATTTTATGCAGATAAAGGACACAACAAGGCTAACTACACTCTCCAAGGTAGATTGCACTATAAGCTAGATAATATCTATGTGACTGACATTAGGGAGGAATTTTGCGACTGTCACTAAGATTGGGTGAGTCAACATACTGATGGAGAGATCCTTGTTTTAGACATCTCGACGTAATAAGATGAGTTCACTTGAGACACTCTCACGTTGTTAAAGGTTAGATAATGATCTAAGGTATGAATCAAAGTGCCTTCCTAAAAGATTAGCTACCCCTTGCTATGCAAGACATGACCAATATGGTATGGGTGCACACATATCGCAACTCCATTAAGCTGGAAAACATGCATATGATGAGGCCAATTATGTAACCATGGGATGGTCAACCTAGATTTGAGTGATGTTGTAGCACCCAGATGATGATATGGTGGTCCTTTGGATGGAGTGATGTTATAACACCATCAAGTAGGCCAGCTAACATACATGTGATGAGGCTAGTTGAGTAGCCTTAGGATGGTCATCCCCGATTGGAGTGATGTTATAACACCCAGATGATGATATGGTGGTCCTCTGGATGGAGTGATGTTATAACACCATGGTCCTCCTTTGTGGATTTGATGATAGGTGGTACTCCTGGATTAGAGTGACATTATAACAACCAGATGATGATATGGTGGTCCTCTAGATGGAGTAACACCATGGTCCTCTTGACTTGAGTTGATGATATATAGTCCTCCTAGATTGGAGTGGTGTTATAACACCTATAAATGGTATGGCGGTCCTCCAGATGGAGTGATGTTATAACACCATGATCCTCTAGAGTAGAGTTGATGATAGGTAGTCCTCTAGATTGGCGTGATATTATAACACCTACATGATTATATGGTGATCCTACTAGATTAGAGTGATGTTATAACACCATAGATGATGATAAGGTGATCCTCCTAGATTGGAGTGATGCTATAACACCTAGAAAGTGATAAGGTGGTTCTCCTAGAATGGAGTGATGGTATAACATCTAAGTAATAATGGGATAGTCCTCCTTGTGGAGTGGATGTGATGCCTCGAAGTGTTGGCCAAGGAAAACCTTTCCTTTGATGTAATAAGTCAAGTAAAAGTTATGAATTTGTGAAGAAAATCCCAAGCTAGACATGGGTTATGTTTAGTGCAAGTTGGCCATAATGTAAAGTCATGTAAGAGTGATGTTGGACTTCTATATATATATATGAGCTCCTTTAGTGATTGTGATGTATTTCTCTTGATATTCTGAACTTGGTTTTTCTCTACAGTTGTATGGGGAATTTTTCTATAGTTGTACTTGCTCCTTCTATAGGGTTTTTTATGTCTTTTTCATGCTCATTGCAAACTCACTATGACATGTGTCTTATCCTTGAAGGATCGTTATGACTTGTGTCTTATCCATGGAGGTTCTTTATGGCTTATGTCTTGTCCTTGGATGCTCACTATGACTTGTGTTTTATTCTTGGAGGTTCGCTATACTTGTGTCTTGTCATTGGTGGCTCACTATAATCTTTCCTTGCACTCTAGAGTTACTCACTATCCTTTATCAAGTTGTAGAAAATATATGGTTTTTTGTCTATGGGTTATATATTACATGTTTTCACGCATCTCCTTTGGCCTATGATTTTTGGAAAATGACTTGATAAAGCTATAATTAGATATTTGTTTATAAGGACTTGATCATAGCGAAAGGTTAGTGATTTATAAGGGTGCTATTGTACTTAAGTTTTGAGTTTTTCCCAAAAATTGTACCAAAAGGGAAGAGGGGAGGAATATAAATCAAAACAAAAGAAGAGAGAATTATTTGGTTAGCACACTCACATTGTTGCTTGCTATTTCTAGACCAACATGCTTGGCCACAAGTTTCTAAAAAGGGACCCACACCAATGGGCACCAACAGTTAAGCACCATGAAGTTTCAACAACAAACTAGGATACATTCTTTGGTAGCAGCATCGTACATAAATGTGTTGCACCAAGTAGCCCAGATTTTAATATGGGAAGTGGGTGGCACAATGTGTGATTTCAATCCCACTGATCAGTCGATCAATGTTTCTGATCTATTGTGCCACTCTGAATCATTTTTTGGAAAACCACAAGTGGGGGTAGCATAGGGAGGCAAACAATTTTGAAAAATTACCTCCATTCTCATCATGTGGCCTCTCCATTTGTAAAGATATCATTCCAAGTGATCATTCCTGCCACAACAACGCCACTCCACATCGCATCCTCCTTCATCCAACTCCTGAGTCATTCACCTACGTAATTACCCATGTCATTTCCCTATCGCATCATTACTCTCATCTCACGTATGTTCCATTAAATTTCCCACTTCTATCAAACTCAAATGAGTAAAAGGTTTTTTTTATAAGTCTTTCTTGTTCCCCATCCCTTTCAGACCACAAACCACCTTGCTTCTGGAATCCAAGTCAGATTATGAATAGCACAGTCTAACTTTCATTACTCTCCTCTGGTTTTAGGTACTTATACACTTCCCTAGACTCAATTATCACCATGTTGGAGTTAAATAAGTCTCTGAAAACATCCCCAAATCCTACAACCTATAACCCCTCTACTCATGAACCCTTGATGAATACTGAAGTAGAGATACATGAACCGAGGTGTCTATTGGACCTTGACTAGTTTCATCATGACTCGAAGAGATTTTATGAGCAAACGAAATTATTTTAGTGCAGTGAATTCTGGTTTATATTATGTTTTAACCCCAACCACTTACCACTTTCCCGAGTTCGTAACCTAGTTGGCTTCTCTGTATGTTCCTTAGAGAATTTGTGTTGCATATTCCACAAGAGAAGTAATTCTCGAAGTCACATCCAACTTCATTCACAAGGCTTTCTATTTTCTTGATCTCCAAAACCCAAAGTCATTCAATGAAAACTCATTGATTCTAGAATTAACTCAATTATTATAAGAAAGGCCTTGTTTGAAATGACTTCACCACTAAGGAAATCAACCCCTCAACCAATCGAAACCTATCATATTTATTTCTTTTCTCGAGATGCACATAAGGACTTAGCCTCAATTTTGGTTCTACTTGGGGAAGACAAAACCATCAACGTGACTAAGTGGTTTTCTGAGCCACATGTTAGACCACACTGATTATTTAGACATAACTGCATTCCTAGCGAAATCTATTAGTATCCAATTTGAGAAGTTCCAAGTTACCCGTCTTTTTAGATATCCATCCATCTTGGTCTACGTATTCTTATATGTTCATATTGAAAAATTTGAGTACCTAGGTCTCAACACATTTTATTCTAAACACTAGAGAAATTATGTGGTCAAATGGACAAGTATAGTCAAGAGAAAGTATGAAAATCGACAGTTTTATGCCTTTTTGTCACTTTTATGGCTAATTTCTATGCTACTCTAATTGGTGCACCACCTCCAAGGGCTTTCCCACAACAGAGGCAGTTATTATAGTTGAGAAAAGATGATAAAGTGGGGGATTGGTATCTATTTGAGGATTTCACTAATATTAGGTTGTATGGATTTTATGAGAAGCCTATAGATTTATAATCTTCATTCCCATGAGGGTTTTCTCTTTGGAATTTATTAGACAAAGCTTGTATGTGGACCAAGTCCACTTTCTTCCTAGGCATAAAGGATAAATGTTCAATCTAGGGAATATTGTGGGTTCATTCATTGTTAATTCTAGACAAGCTCTAACTCATGTTGAAGACAAAATGAAATAGTTCCATTTTGAGTTGGGAGAAAGATGGAAATATGACGCCCATCATATTGTTTCTAATAGGACAAATATCATCAAATCATCCCCTTACACTCATGAAATCAAACCTGAAATAGAGTGGAAGGAAAACAAAGAGGCATGGCCTATTAGTTCAGAATTATAGGTTGAGACCCCCATAGCTAAAGATAGAATTTTGAAGAAAAATACTCCTAAAGCAATGGATATAAATTGGGAGGAGGAATGGAAATCAAAGAAGCATAGGATACAGCCTAAGGATGAGGAGGAAATATAGGTGAAATTAATAGGAAGTACATCTGATCAACCAGGTTTTCACATGATCGTGGAAAACCTAGAATAGATTGTACGATAAAGTTCAATGGATCTAAAAGTGCCCACAGTGGAAGGGAGTCCCTCAATTTTAGATGAAGAATTAAAGGATTATCATTAAATTGAGGAAATCAATCAAAGAGAAAAAGGAAATATGTTGGCTCATATAACCCAGAAGGTACCATTTTCCTCTCAGACCAGGTTTCTTTCAGCAATGGACCTTCATAAGAATAAGCTCATACTTTCCTTACTATATCCTACAGCCTAATTACTCCCCATGGGAGTTGAATTTAAAACAATGGACTTATCCCTCAACACCGCAAATGTCCCTTTGCATGATAAAATTAATTAACATAGGAAAATTGGTGAGATAATATATCATGATCAGAGCAAGGCCTCATTATCAATTAGCAAAGTGAAGAAACTTTTAGATAAGGCCTCCAACATAACCAAGAAGGAAAAGGCATATTCTATGGCCCTATATGTATATAATGAAGGTTTCAAAAAGTTGATTATCAATTTGGGAATTGACCCAAAGTAAAGAGAAGCAATTAAAGCCCTAACACAAGGAATAGAGGTTGAAGTCCAGTCATTGAAATAGAAACTAAAGATGCCTACAACAGAGCCTGTGCACACTATTGAAGTATCATATATGGAGAAATAGAAGGAAAAAATAACCACTCAGCTGATAGATAGGAACAATGAGGTAGAATTCTTGAAGGATAAATTTCAATACCTAGAACGCATTATTAGAGATCATGTTTGCACTATTGTATTCCCTACAGAATTAGATGATCCTTCAAACAACAAAAATGTGATGACCAAGCTCACATTTCTGAGGAAGAATTGAAAAAACTTCAATATCAAATCACCTTCTTTAAGAAGAGTTGGCTACTAAAGATAAGCATTTGAGATCAAATAAATTGGACGCATAACAAACTTCTAAAAAGTACAAGATAACTCTGTTGGGTTGTGTTATAATCTTTCCATGACTATCCTACATAGTTAATCAGGGGGTTACAGGGGGGGGCAAAGCCCCCCCTTCGTTGCGCCGATTGCGTGAAAGGGGGGTCACAAGGGGGGTAGCAACCCCCCTGTCTAAGCGGTTTGAGGGGGGCGGGTAGCCCCCTTTTACGGGGTCTGGGTCAGCGCCCCGAGGAAAAAAAATTTGGACCCTATATTAGGTTGGGTGGGCCTACCTATGGTTTTGTGCACAGTTTGGATGCGATGGTTTTCGGTCCATGGTATTGGATGCTTCGACATGTATAAATATGTATTGTAACATTGAAAGGAACATAATGAAAAATCAAGCTGGTAGTCCTGGTTTTGGGATCCAGGGGAAAATCTCTGTGTATATGTGTTTTATGTGTTATGCTCTCGCATTGTTTATTTTCTATGTTTTAGAATTCATATGCAGGTAATTTATGTACGGGGTTAAACCCTACAAACTGAAGAGGTAAATGAATTAAAGAGTAGGATGAAAGGGAACATGTCTCTAATTGATGCCAGACAAGTCATTTGGGACGTGATCATCCAACAAGTATGGGATACATGTCAATTCTTCCATGTTGTTGCAGAAGAAAGAGTAGTAGTTGCTACTGTTACTAAAGTTTTAGTAGCAGGCAAGAAAGAAACTCAAAGAGAAGCACAAAGAACTAGAAAAGTTATCAAATTCTGAATGAAAAATCTCTTGCAAACTTGAAGGAAATGCGCTTTATTGATAGCGTTGAGGTAATTACAGAGATAAACAAATCTATTGAGAAGAATTAGTTGTGTGATCAAATTGAGAATAAACTAGAGGTATTGAATAGTTGTGTAACCACTTTTGATTCCAAATTTGATCAGATGTAGAGAGCTAGATTACCAACCTATTGGGGTATAAATGGAATTTTATTTTCCTGGGAAGCTTATGAAAAAGAGTTAATAGCAGCAAAGTATATACTAGACACCTCTTTAGAGAAGACTGTCATATTAAAAGGCAAGGCAATAGTAAACTTTCTATAGAGGGGTTTCTGATTATTATGCTTAATAAAACTTTATTTGAGTTCACTCCATACTACACCAAACTATTAGAGCTACAAGTGGATTTTCATATAATGTCTCGGTTCCCAACTCCAAATAAAGTTCTATGGGACAGATGCAAAACTCTCCTTCAACAAGCTGCAGCCAAGTCTAAAGACCCTATACCCATGTTAACATTTGAGATCTTTTCCTTTTCATTTTGTTATGATGTATCTCTTTTAGTTAAGAGATGGTTAGAATAGATGGATAGTAGGATAACTGGCTAAACCGATAATTGTATCTTTTGAGATGTGTTTTGTAATCGTTCTTGAACATGTTTCTTTTATTTAGAAAGGATATAGGAGAAATCATAAGGGTTTTGAAATTTGCGTTCCATGAGGGAGTTCTATCTAATATTGCTTTGTAATGTGCTCAATTTTTTTTGGGAAGTTATTCAAGAAGTTTCAAATGATTCCTTGTATCTGATGCTTACAATATTTGTTCTTTTCTTTGTAGCTTTACATTTGTGTTATTATGTTTATGATACCTTTGTAATGAAGTTGTTGGTTCCTTTTGTTAATATATTTATCGATTCTAAGCAAATAGTTGAGATAACTATAACTTTTATCTAATAAATCTTAAAGAAGCAGTCCATGGTTTCTACATACAATTTTCTTTCACTTCATGTTCTCTGCTAGAGATCTAATGCATAGGATTTTGTTTAGCTCTGTGCCTTAGATCTCTAAATTCCTTATTTTCTTCTCTCCATGATACAACTTCAATTTAAAGGTTGTAATCACAGATAAGTAGGCCAGTTGAAATTATTCATTAATTTCTCCAAATACTAGCGCACATTACATCTAGACGTCCTCTTATGGGCAACGATATCATCCAAATGTATAAATATTAGTTTAATTTTAAGAAAAGAAAACAAATCTTTCAAGCAATTATATGGATGTGCTAGGAACTAGCCTTTTTCAACCCAAGGGTTGTCTCTAGGAGCTACAACAAGTGTTATGAGTAATGGGAGCACAAAATAACTCAAGCTACACATAAATAAACAACTCGACACAAGAAATGAAAATTGACATAGTAACATAAAAATATCCAACTAAGTTATTGAAATTCAACTAATGATATCTTTTTCTCCATCCAGATAGCAAAATCGAACCACTTTTTGTCTTGTATCATATTGAATTCCCATTGTGATGGATAATGGCCATATTGTTTCTCCTGTCAAAACATGGAAAATGGACTAGTTAAAGTAATTAAAATACAATCATTTACTTTTTTGTAAAAAATTAAAAAATATATATAATAAATATACTTACAAATTTGCATATTAAGACTTCTAAACTTGTTTGGTCACTGTGGTGTGTGGCGTGAAATTTGGCAAGCTTGGCCTTTAAGGCCTTGTCCTGAAACATACACTAATTCAATTTAATTATGTAACAGTAAAATATAAAAATTGTTTAATGAATTTGAAATAATACTATGACCAAATTTAAATATGTGTGTGCTTTCCTTGTCGAACTTCCTTTGTGCATCTGCTCTATCATATGCATTCACAAGTTATTTCCATACTTTCACAATTACAACAATTTGCCTTCTTTTGGTTCTTAGCTCGGGAGGAATTTGTTTTATCTTTTTCGTTTGTTTGCAATGGAATCCCTCACAGTTTTGAGTCATTTATTTTTTACTTATTTTATTGACCAACCTGTCCCAAATTCAGTCTCCATGTCATGGACGACTACCTTTTGAAGGTGCATGGGTATCTTCAAGAATGGAATATGCATATGCCCTTTGAAGCATTGAAGGCCTGATTCCTTAAACCTACGATTGAACACCTTCCCGACATCTATCATTATGATTCTCAGAGAAAACATCATATTCTACATCGTTTTTATATGTATCAATGCAAGATGCATAACATGTAGTAGTTGTGGAAGAAATTTGTGTCCGAGGAGTGCCTAGGATATTGGGCTTCCTTATTCCCTGTTCCACATTCTTAGAGGTTATTGTGATTGATTTTTTACTAGATTTTTTGTTTGATACAAGAGTTGATGGGGAATCAATCAATTTCCTTCAACAGGGTTGCTTTGGTTCAACTATTTTAGTGCCTTTAGTAGGTCGTTCATCCACATATTTGGAAAGAATGGACAAGTTCATAGCTAATAGTTTTTTCACTTCTGCTACCCTCAATATAGAATCCATTTCCTCTTTCAGTTTCTCACTGTCATGATTTTTATTTTAAATTTAGAAATAAAAAATAAACCCTAATTTCTTATAATTTTGAAATTAACAACTAAAAAATACAATTCAATCAAGCAATGGAAACATGTAAAAATTTATAAATTGAGTATGAAATACCTCATTCTGACAAGAATCGGATCCCTTTGCTCGTTTCCCTCTACTGCTTGACATTTTTTGGCATCTTAGGGTAATTTCTTCTCCTCCAGACAGTGGACAATCCCTCTTCTTTGCTCCCTATGTTTTTCTCCCTTCCCTCTAACTATTTTAAATATAAATAGTGCAAAATGGAAGGATAGGGGTTTGATTTTCATCTTTCGTAGGGGTGAATGAGATGCACAAATTGATTTTGTGATTGCTAGAGGCTGAATCACACCAACAAAACATTTTTTATTGAAATCTACAACATGGGTGGAAAGGTCTATCAATATCAATGCCCACCACTAGCATAGATCTAAGCGATTAGTTATTTTCTTTCATAGCCTCAATGCAGTGCTCCAACCATGATCTTCTCCAACTCTGTTCTGCTCCAACTCCACGCAGAAATTCAAAGCTCCCTTGATTTTCAATTGGTGAGTATGAGAATGGAAATATGGTGAATGTATTACATTTTTTTGGTTGAATAGTCGAGATACACAATACGTTTATCCATTATGTGAATTATAGATTAGTGGTTTTTTTTTTTAATTTCAAGCATTGCACAAATTATAGATTGGCAAGCTTCCTTTTTTTTTTGGTTGAATAGTCGATGCTAAATTGGGCACCATTAGCACCAATTATTGGCTTTAAAATGTAGTTTGTTTGGGGCGCCAAATGGGGCACTAATTGCTCCTAATTTATCACCTATAATATTGCATTTTTTCTCTCTGTCTAATTTGTATTCATTGTCATTTTTACACTTTGCAATGTTGATGTGGGAGGCTTCCATGATATTTCCCATGTGGGGGGCTTCCATGTTAGCAACATTTCTTATGAGGTTTGAATACCGATATTGGATGTGCAATGTGCATAGGCACATGGGATTAAGTTGAAATGTTGGTTGATGTAAAGCTCTATAAATTGTTTTCTAACCCAATGGAGGGTTTTTTATGCCATATTTTCTTATCCCACCAATGAATTTGGTGTGATTTCAAACTTTCTAATTTTATTTTAATATCCAATGACTCATAATGCAATAATCCACTAGTTATAATCACATATACAAATTTTCACCTTTAAAGGTTGTGTTGCTTAGTGATTATGTATGCATGTGACACAAACATTTTTTATCCCACCACTCAGTCTTTACTCATTTATAGGGTGGATGGTGGTGCTAAAAATATATCTCATCCACAAGTTAACTTATACTAATTATTGTATTATATATTGAGTTCATTTAGAAGACTTAAAAATCAAAATTTGAAAATATTATATGCTTTAACATATAGGGTCAAAGGATATTTTTTAAATATACAAAAATACAAATATTTGGTTGTTTAAAATTACGTATGAAGGGTTTGAATTAATTTATATGAAAATATGAAAAAATAAATAAATAAAAAAACTAGTCCATTAGTTTTCATAATCATCATCTAATATTTATAAATTTGTGTGATGTCACCATATTGGGAGTAGAAATTAACAAAAACGGTACATATTGAAACAAGGGGAATTTTGGTTATAAATGTGTAGTGAAAGCCAACTGAGCTTAAATCGATTTTTCGTTTATCCAATTGGATGGAGCAACAATGAAGAACATAGATGTTATGTGACTGATGCCATTGTTATGTATTACAAGATCTAGAAGAGGTCATTGATAGAGGACGTGGATGATGTAGACCTACTAAATCAACAAGAGGAAAATGGGTGGCCATAGAATCAGATACAAAATATGAAGATACAATAAAGGTGGTAAGACAAAGCAACGTCAACCAAAGGAGGATTGTGATTATGAATTCACAAATTCTACAACATAGATGAGATAAAGTTATCTAAATTATATTTTGTTTTTTTCCAATCCAAAACATGATATAAATATGTCAAATATATGAGTAAAGTGAGGTTTTTGAATGGATATCATATTTGTTGAAATGATATAATTGTTTTACTAAGCATCATTGACCATGTTATGTAGTATAGGGGCAATACAAGGCCATGGCAATAGATCATGACATATCAAATTTGGACACAACGGATGTTGCAGGGCATTAGGTAATCAAAATTTCGCTTAACTTAGGAACCATTTTGTGATACGTCCATCCTTTTTCACAGTATTATTAGAATTTATAGTGTATTATCCAATCTTGAAATAAATTAATGCATGTTGTTGATATTTCAAATGGAGATTAGATCAAGTGCACAACCTAAGTGTTCAACTAGCCAAAGAAATGTACATGGGCGTGGAGCTAAAACTGTTAAATCATGAAGAACACGATCGGTGGAAGAGGATATCACAAAGGATCCTCCAAAAACAAAAAATAATAGCGCTAAGGAAGAGGGTTGGTCAAGACTATAGTACATGGGATGGGATTTCTTAACATTTGATTCTATTTTTTTGAAATTGATACATTTATGATTTATCCAATTCTTTCCAAACATTAAATAATGGTGGTTTTTTCCAATAGGTAGAAGATGATGATGAAATAATCACCACTAATACCCAATATCCAACTGGGCTATTAAGATTTGGATGGAATGATCCAAACCATCCTTTAAACGATACCAAGGTGAAAAGAGGATATTTAAAGAGAACTCTACCACCCGAGAAATTTGAACAGCTGATGACATTAGCATATAGTGATGACATGCCACCTAGCCTTAACGATGATGATCATGATAGTGAAAATGTAGTGCATGAAGAAGGATTGAATGAAATTATTACATGTTTCTTTGGGGATGGAAGCAATGATGACAATAATGATCATATGGTTGATAATAACAATGGCAAGAGGGTAATTATCACCAATGTAATGTTGATGATAACAACCTGAAAGACTCCATCAAGAAAGCAACAAAGGCACCCATGTTCAAATCGAGTGCAAGTAGAACCTCAAAAGTAGCATGCACATTATTATTATTAGAAATCAAGTCACTATTTGGTTGGTCAGACAAAGGATTCACCGCCCTACTGAAGTGAGTTGAAATTTATTTCTTACAATTCATTGTCAATTGGTGTACATAATTCTTAAACATTCATCAACTTTGTTTATATTTATTTCAGGGGATTTTAAAACTACATATCGTATATCAATAGTCATAATATAAATTGGCATATCAAAAATGTTTATCATAAGTCAAACATTCAATTGATCTAATCTTTGGCAATCTTTCAAGGCACTAAAAACTAAAATATTTCTTGAAGAGAATGTGTTGCCATCAACTTGCGGAGAGGCACGTCAATTGTTAGTTAAGTTGGGGATTGAATATAAGCAAATTAATTCATGTAAAAATGATTTGATTTTATACAGAGCTGAAAATCAAGACATGGTTGAATGCCTTGCATGCAAAGAGAAGATATATCGTACAAATGTACAAGTGTTGGGACGGGGTCCCCTAGGTCAAATTTTGTAAAATATAAGTATCTGAATTTAGAGTAGCAGAGCACGAGCAGTGCAGGTCAAATGGGAGTCAAGCGGTTTTAGGAAGATCAAAACCCCTTATATTTTGGTAATTTTTGATATCTTCCCATGGCTTGTGGACAATGGTATTGTAATAGTGAAGGATATATAAAGAGATGTCTTAGCAAGTCTAGGAAATCAATTTAATCATTCACTCGTTATGGTATGATTTTTGTTCTATAAGTTGTAGATCTTTCTGTGTTTTTGGGTAAGGGGGTAGGCTTCTGTAGCTGAGTGCACGGAGACCTTGGTAAGTCTGTAGCTGAGTGTGCGGACCCCTATAGCTGTGTGCACAGGGTCTAGAAAGGTTTTAACGGAAGATCTAAAGTAATGGAAAGATATTTGAAGAAAATATATGTCTATTTTTATGCACTGTGTATTTTCTGTATTTACGCGCAACTAAATGATAATTGTCTGTATTCTATCTTAATTACTCCTTGAATATCTATATCAATTGTTAGATATTGTTTTATGCATGATAAGATAGTTACACGAAGCTTATAACTTTCTTTAACTATAAATCATCCAAGTCTCATGAATAAGAGTCCGTGAAGGTCAGATCTGAACTAAAACTGTAGAAAGTTCCTTAAACCACACCACATAGCCTTTTGGATGCAGAAGCCTAGTTCTAGCATCCCACAATACTAACTCGAGTGAGACTACAACCTATGTTATGCGAGTTGTTTCCGAAAGGGTCGATATTGTAGGGTTTTGTTGGTTAGTGCAGCTAACTCCGAATCTGGGTCCAAGCCCCCTCAAGCCAACAAATGGTTATGTTGTCGAGATCACGATCTATTTGAGGGATGTGTGATGTGGCATAAGTGGATACCGACTAAGAAGGAAATTGAAAAGTGGAAAGATTGGAATTTGCATGCATTTGCAGACCAAGAGAATAGGAATCCATGCTTATCAAAAGAAAAGTAGTTACAAAGGTTTCTTTAAATAGAAGTGCATGAAATTTTCTTTTCATCATTCCCCTACAAGTTGTACAAGTGGCTATCCAAATTAGCGGATAGCGAACATACTCATAATAGCGGTGATCCTATTGTGTGGAATCCACAACTCATCAAATGCCTTGAAAGATCTGAATATAAGGTTGCAAGGGTTGTGCATTATTGGATTGGTAGTACCTTGGGTAGTTTCATAACTGAATTTGCAACAGATACCATTATGTCTTATAGCAAAGTCGAACAACGATTCTTCAAGGGTCCGAGAGGTAAGTACCTAAAATCACTAAAAATATAGATTAAAATGCTTTCATGCGAAAAGAAGGTTATTCCTTTACCTTAATGTTTAAATTGGGTCCAACTGGATCTATGCAAAGTGGAAAGTGATTCAGAGTAGATCAAGACAATTTTTTCAAAACTAAATATCGTCCCTTATTGGGAGAATCTAAAAGTGAAGAAAAGAGTAGCCCTAGTATGCCTAGAGGTGTGACACAGACTATATGTTAGTTCCCTATAATACTAGTGATTCCCCATTACTATTGTCATTGTATCCCTTATTGTTATTGTTGTGCCCCTATTGTCCCCATATTGTTATTATTGTGCCCCATACAAGCCCACTATTGTTATTTTTATGCCCTTATATTATTATTGTTATGTCGGATTTGATTATATTGTGACCCCTTAGACTCCTATATATAGGAAGGAGGTTTTTTCATTTGTATCATCCAAGAATTGTTCATTTGTGTAATGTAAAGGAGGTTCCCCCTCGAAGAGGCTCCTTTCTAAGTCATTGATCTATCTTTTCTATCTTTTTGTGAGCTAGTTTCATAACACTATAGATCAGGGTACTTCTGGAATTCAACATCTAACCACTCCACTTCCACCCTTGCCTCCACCTCATACACCTACACTTACACCTCCACCTCCACCTCCACCTCCACCTCCGCTATTCAGTATGGAAAATATGATAAAAATTCCTCTGTTCAAGGGTCAAGGATCAGAGGATCCTGAATCGTTTTGGTTCGTCGCAAAAGTTATGTGGAAAGCACAGAAGGTCAATGATGATGATATAAAGAAAGCATAACTGGTTATAGCGCTACAGGATAGGGCACTCACCTCGTATATCAGATGCAACATGACTCACCCAACTTCATCAATGGCTAATATGAAGGATGCGCTGAACACGAAATTTATGAAGTCGAAGTCGAAAGCTCAGTGTGTGACTAAGATCAAGGAGATTGAGCAACTGAAGTGTTTACTGAGTCAAGCTAACCTTTAGATCTTAGATGAACAACATAGGGACTGGTACATAGCTTCGCTATTACCTCACTTAAGATTACCATTATCTGAACAGAATATTGAGTCATAGACCGAAGCATTGGAAATTGCGATGAAGCTAGAAGCTTCGCAGATACAAGATACAAATGTAGGAGTTCATTAGATCTAGGAATAGCTATCAAGCCTGCATATGGAGTTGTAGGACCTAAAGAAGGGAAAGGAGGTTAAGACAAAGACACTCTCTGAAGTTTGGTGCACAAAAAGCAAGGTTGAAGGCCATCATAAGGATCAATGCCCTGTATTCCAAGATTACATAGTTGTGGGAGGTCCTAACTTGCTAAAATCAAAGACTTCCATTGGATCAAACACTCGTGCAAGTACCTAGTGTAGTATTTGCCAACTTTCAGGACAAAATTTCAACCAATAATTTCTCCTTATTACAGAAGTTTATACAGTCTACAAAGAAAATTTTGTGTAACTTTTGTAAATCATTTGGTCATGATGAGAGGAATTGTTGAAGCTATGAACTAATGATGGACATAACTCCATTGTATAGGATGCAGGTTGAAAACCACGCACAGAACAACCAAGGCTCACCTACATCTTGGGGAGGATTTCAAGGATGGGGAAGAGGACAAGGAGGAGGAGCTAGAAGAGGTTGGGAACAACTAATTTGTTACAACTATGGAGAACCAGAAAACTTTGTGTGCAACTATCTGAATCCAACGTACCCCTCATGTTAGTATTGTCATCAATTTTATCATGTTATAAAAGATTGCTCGATCTAAATAACGAAGATGCAGGAGAAGAAGACCAAGCAGGCAACGTAAAATATCCAAATGATGCAATCTGAGTTACATAAATATGATCCTAGTGTCAACATAGTCAGACAAAGCAATGTAGCCACTAGTGAAGACAAGGTTGGAGGAAAGCAACTAGAATTGGAATCGTGGTTCTGAAAAGCTGGTGAGAAGAACGTTGGGTTTGATTTATGTAAGGAAAAAGAGACATTCATGGAGGCAAGGAAGAATATTATGAGTCCAAGTGCTTCTACATCTCAGAACCTGATGCTGATAACCTCGCGAAAGGAAACACATGAAGATGATACTGAAACCCAAGAGTTAGATCCCACAATGTTGAAATTTTTTATTCAGACCTGTATGAAGCTACTACGGAATCAATAGGCAGTAGAGGGACTACAAGAGCTAATAGATAATTGCGCCAGAAAAGTTATCCAAATTTAAACAGGAACGCAACAAATTATAGATATAAGCATAAATACAAAGATGCAGGAGAAATAACACTTCCTTTCATTAATATCAAATAATGAAATATGCTTACAAACAGAATGAAAATGTGGCTAGCTCGGGTGATGGTAGCTTCTCTCTGAGAAGATATGTGGCGGCTACATGCCTCTGAAATGAGTTACAATGAGATGCAAGGGCATTTTTATTATTGAACAATAATAGAAAACCCTAAACAACCAAAACCCTAACCTGAGGAGATGTAACACCAAGAGTTTATGGGCCCCGTTGGGGTCAGTTAGGCAACCAACTTCCTGGGGTTGTAACTTGGTCATATTATCTATGTTTGATGTGCATGATACCTCGTTGGAAAGATATATCCAAGGACTAAAACTAAAAACATGATTTCCTTGACTTTCTAAGAGGAATATTTGCCAAAAAAATGTCGTTTAGGGCCTCAAAACAACTCCGGAAGTTCAGGACCCGAAAAACTGCCAAAAATAGTAAATTGTGCTAAAATTAAGGAAATTGAAAAAAAAAGAATCTGACATAATAATTTTGGGGGTCCAAGTTGAATAGGCGGGTGGCCACCAATATCCACCTGTGTTATCACAAAATCATTACTAAGGGCTGCTACTTAATAAGATCTCATGAAACTATTTCAGACCAGGCTTTAGACTAAGGTTTAGCCTCCTTAGTCAGAGAGGGCTCTCTCACAGATTTTTTATATGCATTAAGGGCAAGAAAAGATGGCTAACTCTTTAAACAGTAAATGAATTTTAAGCTGGTTGGAACAACAAAATTAGGCTTCTCCCATTGGGCTCATGGAGTCATACACTTCTGCAGTAAATCATTAGCTACTCAATCATAGAAGCCAAGGCATATTATGTCTCAACACTCAGAACATTTCTCAAGAAGAACCTCAATTCAAAAAACATACACAGGAAGTCTGAGCACTTATGTGAATTCAGAGTGATTGCATGTTTAGTGAACTGTAAAACAAGATGAACAAAACCAAACCACATATATTCTGAGCATGTAAAACACAAGATGAATCTTGGGAAGAAAAAGTATCCTTTCTATTACTGTCAAGACACTTTACATAAACCAAATATGAAAACTCTGTTTTTTTGATAAAAATCTCCAACCTTTGTTACAAAGATGATTCCACTATATATAGAAACACAACTCTAACTAATCGATATTCCTCTTCCAACATGAGGGGAATTCGATTCTGCCTATGATGACACCTACTAACTTTTAACTAACTGACTATTAATTGACAGCGCTGGAATCCTAAAACAATTAAATTCTAATTCTACTAGATGTTCTTAGACTTCTAAATCAAATAGGACTCAAATTCTATCTGACATCTGGAGTTTGGCTGAGATAGCTGTGATGAACCTTTAATGCTCCATGCTTGTCTTCAATGACACGTCTTTCCTGTTATCCTGAAACATAGGCCCCTGTTTGTCGGTCCTTGATGTCGTATCACAAATATAACAGATTGCTACGTCTTTAATGTGCAATCCACCATTTATATGTGTGAAAGCCAGAAATTCGGGCAGTTACAGGTGTATCAGTCGCATTGCTACTGGCATTTTTAACAGGTGCAAATCCTTCTTCACGCAACACCTCAAAGAGGGCTGTTGAAAGTGCATAAGGAAATGCATCAAATATCAATTGCATCAAATATAAATTGCCGGAAAAACCTAAATCACCAATTCCACTCTGTGCAATACTGGCAGGTAAGGGAGCACCACTTGCAGCAATTCCATCAGAATTTACGTGAATAGCAACATTGGATATATCCAACGCAGGCCTTCGAGAAACATGACCACAATATGTACACATAAATGTACCACCTGCAGGATTCTGATCTTTGTATGCCGTCAAACAGTTCCTTCACCTGTGCGTGGCCTCTTTCCACCATTTTGCTGCCTCTAGTGCTGCAATTCTTCTCCTCTCTCTCAAAAGATCACGCCTCTGTTCCCTCCGCACAGAAAGCCGTGGCATTAAGACTTCATACCATCCAAGAGTAATCAAGAGCACGAAAACGCATGCCAGCCTTGGAGAGGTTACCTCAAACCTGAATCCCGACGGCAACATCTGTGACAATGCCCAGAGTATAATCAATGGAATTACCAGCCATGGAATCATCGTTAAAATTCGCCGGGACCACCGCGATGCTACACAGAGTATACACATTTTCTCGTACACCAAGCGGTCAGGAGCAAGTTGAAAATCTTCCAGCACACCACAAATTTATGAACTCTGTTCACAACTTTGATGGACAGTCCCTTTCAATCCCATATCATCCAAGCATTTTGAGGATTTCAATGCTGAATAAACACCTCCATTCCCATCTGGAGCCCTTGTAAGCTGATATGAAGTTTCCATGATAATCCGCCCTTCCTTAGATATAACAGATGCAGATTTAATTGCTTGATCTAAATCAACAATCAGGTCTTTTGTGTCCTCAATCCCGACAGAAAGGCGAATTAAATCTTCACTTAATCCCCGGGACTTTCGTACTTCAGAGGGTATACTTGCATGTGACATGAAACATGGAAGACTGATGAGTGACTTCACACTACCAAAACTAACAGTTATGCTGAACAGTCTTGTGTTTTCGACGATGTGCTTTGAAAGAGCCAAAGAGCCAGTTTGAAAGCTAAGAACTGAACCTCCTCCTTTTTCCTGTTGTTTCTCAATGCGCAAAGCCATTGTTTTGATCCCTCGCAAGCATAGCCAACAGTCAAATGGAGCCAGACCTGAACCTTCTGCATTCTGCAGGAAATAGATATCTTTGGCCAAACTTTTCCTCTTTACAGCAAGAACACCTGCCATGACATTACCAATCTTGTATTATTGTTATGATTTTCTTCACTTGGGTAACTCCTACAACCCGGGGTATCTTGCAAAACTGAAGATTTTGCAAATTTCACAAGTCTTTTAAAACCTTTTGTTTTCTTAATAACCGCACGATCTAAGCTAGCCGCCAACTCTAAATTTGGCACAACATCAGCATCGCCAATATCAGATGAAGATACTAGCAATTCCTTAGCAGTGTTCTTAAAGTCAGTATCCAATTGAATGGCATCAGCCTTCCCTTGTTCTGGGCAACCTTCACAAGGGCTACTCTCCAATCCTCCAGATATACAATCATCTGCGTGAGGAGGTTCATCCATTTCAACAGAACTCAATAATTGGGATTTAATGGAGTCATTAGAGAGATACAAACTTTCATGCAGCTCTTTACCACCATTTTCCAATGCACATCCCACATTGTTTTCAGTTTCTTGATCCTTTGCCAAAGACTCAGGTTTACAGGCTAAAGGATGCACATTCGAATGAGAATCTTGGGTTAATGTAGTACATACCCTGGCTGAAAACCCAACATCAGGTTTTTCAGTTGTTTTAGCAGCAAGTGATGCTCTATTCTCCTGTTGCACACCATTTGCCGATAATGATTCTTTCTCAACACCCACCAAACTTGTATGCACTCCGTGTAGCTCATCTAATGTATCCATAGTTTCAGTGTCTTCTACTTGTACACAATTCCCTCGAGGACCTATATCATCAATAGCCATTGCCACTGGACCCATCTGTTGTTTTTCTTCACATGATTCATTAGCAATAATGCCTTCCCCTTCAGCTTCAAGGGTCTTGCCACAAATAGAAATCTTAGTAGAACTGTTTGGAACCCTAGCCAATTTTTTTTTATTCTTCTTCTGAGAAGCTTTAGATGATCTCTTTCCATGCAAATATTTCTTGCCAAATGCAGCATCTTCAGAATCTTGGAAAGAATAATAGAGTTTCACAATGCAATGACTGTCAACTTCTGCAAGTAAGTTCCTATCTGTCCTAACATGCTCAACCTGTCCCCGACTAAGCATCTCTGACTTCTTCATTTCATAATTTAACCTCTAACATTGGTCCATGAAAGCATAATTTGCAACAACAGCAGTTTCGTAGTGCGCTACGAAACTGCTGTGTGATTTTTTTTTATTTTTTTTTTAAAACATAGCTTCAAGTCAAAAATTCAACTCTCTTGATCTTACCTTTTCTTTAAAAACTTTTCAGTGATAACAGTGGCTCCACTTGGGATAGTGTGCCCTTGTGGTTCACTAAGAACCTGCAGTTCCAGTGCCTTATCCATTTGTGACAAACAGAAATTTGGTTGACAAGCATGACTGTAGGAAAAAGAAAACTACATCTACTGAAAAATGCTCAGTTGACCTTGAGCTTATTTGTATTTACCTACCTACCTACCCTAACAATTTCAACTTCCTTCTGCTCAATCAATATGAAATTTCCAATGTAGCCAATCATTTATCTTATCTGACATTTGAGTCCTTTGGTTGCATCGGAGTTCAGAGCTACAATGATAGTGTGATGACCGCTGCCACTGGAATTGTCTCTGATCTTTATAAGTAAACTGAAACACTGCAGAGTAAAACTCTTCCATGTAATCAGCTATAGGATCCCAGAATACATGATCAGTTTGACTTCTCTTGTAACTTTCTGACTGTGCAAACTGATCTTCAACAACAGCATTCAGTTCCTCAAACATGAAAGAGAAAGGAAGCAACATTCTTTCCTTGTGTTCTGTCACAGAAAGCTTTTGAAAATAATGATCATGATTATGAAAATTATATGCCTGAATTTGACCTTCTAGACCTTCAATATCTTTCTCAATGTCCTTAGCAACTTCATCCAAAAATTTCATCTTGTCTTCTGATTTACAGTCAACGGACTTACGATACGAGGACAGGGACAAAGAAAAATTTTGACCTATTTCTTCATTAATATGATCATCATTCCATAGTTTGAAACCCTGAACTGAAAGAGAACTTGCCAACACTTCTGACCTATCTATCCATTCGTCCACAAACATACACCAAAAGTCTTCAAATGACTTAATGGACTTGGCAGGATAACTTTCAATCCATTGTTTGCATTTCCCTTGAAATGAATCATAGAATAACATAATGCAAACGTCCTCATGTTTAACTCTAAGAAGCTCAACAAAATGACAAAAATCTAATATATGCTTCCACGTTAAACTCAAGTCTTCTCCATTAAATTTTGGACCATTCCTTAGA
>APFE030954468.1:48285-82962 GCA_000404065.3 Pinus taeda
AAGATCTCATGAAACTGTTTCAGACTAGGCTTTAGACTAAGGTTTAGCCTCCTTAGTCAGAGAGGGCTCTCTCACAGATTTTTGATATGCATTAAGGGCAAGAAAAGATGGCTAACTCTTTAAACAGTAAATGAATTTTAAGCTGGTTGGAACAACAAAATTAGCCTTCTCCCATTGGGCTCATGGAGTCATACACTTCTGCAGTAAATCATTAGCTACTCAATCATAGAAGCCAAGGCATATTATGTCTCAACACTCAGAACATTTCTCAAGAAGAACCTCAATTCAAAAAACATACACAGGAAGTCTGAGCACTTATGTGAATTCAGAGTGATTGCATGTTTAGTGAACTGTAAAACAAGATGAACAAAACCAAACCACATATATTCTGAGCATGTAAAACACAAGATGAATCTTGGGAAGAAAAAGTATCCTTTCTATTACTATCAAGACACTTTACATAAACCAAATATGAAAACTCTATTTTTTTGATAAAAATATCCAACCTCTGTTACAAAGATGATTCCACTATATATAGAAACACAACTCTAATTGATCGATATTCCTCCTCCAACATGAGGGGAATTCGATTCTGCCTATGATGACACCTACTAACTTTTAACTAATTGACTATTAATTGACAGCGCTGGAATCCTAAAACAATTAAATTCTAATTCTACTAGATGTTCTTAGACTTCTAAATCAAATAGGACTCAAATTCTATCTGACATTTGGAGTTTGGCTGAGATAGCTGTGATGAACCTTTAATGCTCCATGCTTGTCTTCAATGACACGTCTTTCCTGTTATCCTGAAACATAGGCCCCTGTTTGTCGGTCCTTGATGTCGTATCACAAATATAACAGATTGCTACGTCTTTAATGTGCAATCCACCATTTATATGTGTGAAAGCCAGAAATTCGGGCAGTTACAGGTGTATCAGTCGCATTGCTACTGGCATTTTTAACAGGTGCAAATCCTTCTTCACGCAACACCTCAAAGAGGGCCGTTGAAAGTGCATAAGGAAATGCATCAAATATCAATTGCATCAAATATAAATTGCCGGAAAAACCTAAATCACCAATTCCACTCTGTGCAATACTGGCAGGTAAGGGAGCACCACTTGCAGCAATTCCATCAGAATTTCCGTGAATAGCAACATTGGATATATCCAACGCAGGCCTTCGAGAAACATGACCACAATATGTACACATAAATCTACCACCTGCAGGATTCTGATCTTTATATGCCGTCAAACAGTTCCTGCACCTGCGCGTGGCCTCTTTCCGCCATTTTGTTGCCTCTAGTGCTGCAATTCTTCTCCTCTCTCTCAAAAGATCACGCCTCTGTTCCCTCCGCGCAAAAAGCCGTGGCATTAAGACTTCATACCATCCAAGAGTAATCAAGAGCACGAAAACGCATGCCAGCCTTGGAGAGGTTACCTCAAACCTGAATCTCGGCGGCAACATCTGTGACAATGCCCAGAGTATAATCAATGGAATTACCAGCCATGGCATCATCGTTAAAATTCGTCGGGACCACCGCGATGCTACACAGAGTATACACATTTTCTCGTACACCAAGCGGTCAGGAGCAAGTTGAAAATCTTCCAGCACACCACAAATTTATGAACTCTGTTCACAACTTTGATGGACAGTCCCTTTCAATCCCATATCATCCAAGCATTTTGAGGATTTCAATGCTGAATAAACACCTCCATTCCCATCTGGAGCCCTTGTAACCTGATATGAAGTTTCCATGATAATCCGCCCTTCCTTAGATATAACAGATGCAGATTTAATTGCTTGATCTAAATCAACAATCAAGTCTTTTGTGTCCTCAATCCCGACAGAAAGGCGAATTAAATCTTCACTTAATCCCCGGGACTTTCGTACTTCAGAGGGTATACTTGCATGTGACATGAAACATGGAAGACTGATGAGTGACTTCACACTACCAAAACTAACAGTTATGCTGAACAGTCTTGTGTTTTCGACGATGTGCTTTGAAAGAGCCAAAGAGCCAGTTTGAAAGCTAAGAACTGAACCTCCTCCTTTTGCCTGTTGTTTCTCAATGCACAAAGCCATTGTTTTGATCCCTCGCAAGCATAGCCAACAGTCAAATGGAGCCAGACCTGAACCTTCTGCATTCTGCAGGAAATAGATATCTTTGGCCAAACGTTTCCTCTTTACAGCGAGAACACCTGCCATGACATTACCAATCTTGTATTATTGTTATGATTTTCTTCACTTGGGTAACTCCTACAACCCGGGGTATCTTGCAGAACTGAAGATTTTGCAAATTTCACAAGTCTTTTAAAACCTTTTGTTTTCTTAATAACCGCACGATCTAAGCTAGCCGCCAACTCTGAATTTGGCACAACATCAGCATCGCCAATATCAGATGAAGATACTAGCAATTCCTTAGCAGTGTTCTTAAAGTCAGTATCCAATTGAATGGCATCAGCCTTCCCTTGTTCTGGGCAACCTTCACAAGGGCTACTCTCCAATCCTCCAGATATACAATCATCTGCATGAGGAGGTTCATCCATTTCAACAGAACTTAATAATTGGGATTTAATGGAGTCATTAGAGAGATACAAACTTTCATGCAGCTCTTTACCACCATTTTCCAATGCACATCCCACATTGTTTTCAGTTTCTTGATCCTTTGCCAAAGACTCAGGTTTACAGGCTAAAGGATGCACATTCGAATGAGAATCTTGGGTTAATGTAGTACATACCCTGGCTGAAAACCCAACATCAGGTTTTTCAGTTGTTTTAGCAGCAAGTGATGCTCTATTCTCCTGTTGCACACCATTCGCTGATAATGATTCTTTCTCAACACCCACCAAACTTGTATGCACTCCGTGTAGCTCATCTAATGTATCCATAGTTTCAGTGTCTTCTACTTGTACACAAATCCCTCGAGGACCTATATCATCAATAACCATTGCCACTGGACCCATCTGTTGTTTTTCTTCACATGATTCATTAGCAATAATGCCTTCCCCTTCAGCTTCAAGGGTCTTGCCACAAATAGAATTCTTAGTAGAACTGTTTGGAACCATAGCCAATTTTTTTTTATTCTTCTTCTGAGAAGCTTTAGATGATCTCTTTCCATGCAAATATTTCTTGCCAAATGCAGCATCTTCAGAATCTTGGAAAGAATAATAGAGTTTCACAATGCAATGACTGTCAACTTCTGCAAGTAAGTTCCTATCTGTCCTAACATGCTCAACCTATCCCCGACTAAGCATCTCTGACTTCTTCATTGCATAATTTAACCTCTAACATTGGTCCATGAAAGCATAATTTGCAACAACAGTAGTTTCGTAGCACACTACGAAACTGTTGTGTGATTTTTTATTTTTATTTTTTAAAAACACAGCTTCAAGTCAAAAATTCAACTCTCTTGATCTTACCTTTGCTTTAAAAACTTTTCAGTGATAACAACCTGGATCATTCCTCCCACCTTAGGAGGCAATGGTCTCCATTGCGTTTGAGTTCCTCCATGAGATGAGGAAACTTTTGTTGAACTTAGTTCCTAGTGAGCCATTTTCCTTGGTACATGAGTGTAGGTTTTAACCCCATACAAAAATTACCTGCATATGAATTCTAAAACACAGAAAATAAAAAATGCGAGAGCATAACACATAAAACACATATACACAGAGATTTTCTCCTAGATCCCAAAACCGGGACTACCAACTTGATTTTTCATTATGTTCCTTTCAATGTTACAATACATATTTATACATGCCAAAGCATCCAATACCATGGACTGAAAACCATCGCATCTGAAACCATGGACCGAAAACCATCGCATTCAAAACCATGTGCAAAAATCATGTACAAAATCATAGGTAGGTCCGCCCAACCTAATATAAGGTCCAAAAACAAAAACTTTCGAGGCACTGCCCCAGACCCCATAGAGAAGGGTTACCTGAACCCCTCAAACCCCCTGTGATCCCCCCACTACGCAATTGGCATAACGAAGGGGGGGCCCTTCTAAGCCCTTGGCTAACTACGTGGGCTAGTCGTGGAAAGAATATAACACAACCCAACATTCTCCCACTTCTTGTTTTCTTTCCACAGGGGGGCATAAGAGAGCTTAGTCATTTATCGAGCCCTGCATGTCATTGTTTCTCTACACCAAGAGAACTTCTCAGAGCTCACAAATTTTGTCAATGCATCTATAGTATTCTTCAAAGTGTCCACCTTTACCAGCAACACCTTTTTGTCTTCTATCATATCCCTCACAAAGTGATACTGAACATTAATGTGCTTTGTCTTTGAATGATATGCGGAGTTTTTTGCCAAGAAAATTTCACTTTGGTTGTCATAGCCTATCCATATAGCTCCCTGTACTAACCCCATACTTGAACACAATGTTTGCAACCAAACTGCTTCCTTGCTTGCATGAGTAGCTGCCATGTATTCTGCCTCTATAGTTGATAGTGCCACTATATATTATTTCTTACTCATCCAACTGACTGCACCTCCAAATAGGTTAAACACATACCCACTTGTAGATATTCTCTGACCAAATCTCCAGCCTAGTCTGCATCAACAAAGCCATGAATATCCAACACTCTGTCCAATCCTGTTCTTCCTTGGTAGCACAAACCATAATCACTAGTGCCACGCAAATACCTCAAAACCCACTTCACTGATGTCTAGTGCTCCTTCCCTGGTTTTGACATAAACCTGCTCAATACTTCCAATGCATGTGCAATGTCTGGTCTAGTACAGACCATTGAATACAATAGGCTACCGATTGCACTTGCATATGGAACTCAGGACATGTCCTCTTCATCTTCCTCTTCTTGTGTCTTCGGACACTATTCAGCAGATATCCTCACACCTACAGGAATAGGAACCTTCACCGATTTACTATCCGACATATTAAACCTCTGTAGTATTGTCTCGACATACTTCCTTTGGTTTAACTAGAGCTTCCTATTTTCCCAGTCTCTTTTAATTTCCATGCCCAAAATATAGTTTACAACACCAAGATATTTCATGTCAAATTTGGAGGACAATTGGGTCTTCAAATCCTGGATAATTTCTTTGCCATTTCCTACCAGCAATGTAGCATCCACATACAAGACCAGATAAATAACTAGGTCACCAATTAATTTAAAATACACACAGTGATCTGCTATGCTTCTGGTGAAGCCTAGTCCCCATATAAATGTATCAAATTTCTGATACCACATCCTTGGTGATTGTTTTAACCCATACAGAGACTTCTTTAACTTGCATACCAGTTCTTTCTTACCCTTCACTGCAAAGCCTTCAGGTTGCTTCATATATATTTCCTCTTCCATATTCCTGTGAAGGAATGTTGTCTTCACATCCATCTGTTCTACCTCAAAATCAAAAGCAGCAGCAACAGATAAAAGTAATCTGGTAGAAGTTACCTTGGCAACAAGAGAAAAAATATCACCAAAATCAATTCCTGTCACTTGGGAATAACCTTTTGCTACCAACCGAGCTTTGTATTTCTCAACCATTCCTTTTGCATTTTTCGTCTTCTTGAACACCCATTTACTACCAATGGGTTTCCTTCCAGCCGACAACTCCACCAGATCCCAAGCCTCATTTTTGTGCAAAGATACCATTTCATCAACCATGGCCTCTTTCCAGACTTTGCCATCCTCTAAATCTATTTCTTCCTTCACATATCTGGGATCATTGTCAGCAATAGATAAAGAAAAATTTGAATAGAAAGTAGATGGACTATACCTTTCTGGTTGCCTTCTTTCTCGAACTAATCTTCTCACACCCAGAGTTTGTGGCTCTTCGTCTTCCAATTTCTCCTCTGTTGTAGAGTCTAATTCTTCCTCCTTAAGTTCAAACTCTATCTTCTCAGGTTTCTTTGGTTGGACTTCATGTTTAATAACATATTTGACCTCTCTGAACGCCACATCTCAGTCGTACATAGCCTTCCTTGTTACTAGGTTCCAAATCTTATAACCATTTAAACCATCCTTATGCCCAATAAAGATGCACTTTTCAGATTTACTATCCAACTTGGTTCTTTTCTCCTTTGGAACATGTACATATGCATCACATCCAAATACCCTTAGATGTGAAAGAGAGGGTTTCTTACCTGTCCATACCTCTTGTGGAGTCTTATCCTCCAACGCTAATGAAGGTGATCTGTTGACCACGTAACACGTTGTCTCCATCGCCTCTGCCCATAATTCCTATCCTAACCCGACACCACTGAGCATGATTCTTGCCCTTTCCATCAACGTCTTGTTCATTCTTTCTGCAACTCCATCTTTCTCAGGTGTGTATGGAGTAGTCTTCTGCCATGCTATACCACAGTTCTTACAAAATTCTTCAAATTCCTTGCTACAAAACTCTCCACCATTATTTGTCCTCAGCACCTTTATCTTCTTCTCTGTCTGGTTTTCCACCAGAGCCTTAAATTCTTTAAACCTGTCAAATACTTTAGATTTCTTCTTAAGGAAATATATCCATGTATTCCTTGAGAATTCATCTATAAATGATACATAGTACACAAACTTACCCAGTGATGGAACCTTCACAGGTCCAAACACATCACTGTGCACAAGTTCTAATATATGTTTCGCCCTTTTACTACCAGAGGGGAAACTCACCCGATATACAAAATTTTCATAGAAATCAAAATCCAAAGAGCTATTACTCATACCTTCTAGCATAACTTTACCATGAAGTCTTCGAAGGCCCTTCTCTCCAATATGTCCAAGCCTTTGATGACACAACATATTTATACATGCCAAAGCATCCAATACCATGGACCAAAAACCATCACGTCCAAAACCATGGACCGAAAACCATCGCTTCCAAAACCATGTGCAAAAATTATGCACAAAATCATAGGTAGGTTTTCCCAACCTAATATAAGGTCCAAAAACAAAATTTTCTGGGGCGCTACCGCAAACCCCATAGAGCGGGGTTACCTGCACCCCTCACGCCCCTGGTTACCCCCCCACTACGCAATCGGCGCAACGAAGGGGGGGTTCTGCCCCCCCTCTAACCCCCCAGATAACTACGTGGGCTAGTCGTGGAAAGAATATATCACAACCCAACAATGAGTTGGCTGGATTTGACAACTTGATACAGTTGGATATTCTACTTGCAAGTGTTATTAATATGCGTTTCCATGATCTGATCAGTCGCAGCTTGTTCCATACAATCTAGATTTAACTTTGTTAGTGTGAGTTGTTCTGCAATGTCGACTGTGTCCAGTAATGGTGGAAAGTATGGCCGAAGATGATCCACATTGAACACTGGGTGTAGGCCAACGAATGGGGGAATGTTGAGCTCAAAAGACTTATCTCACATAGCCTTGGTGATGGTGTATGGCCCATATCAAAGTGGGTGACTCTTACGGTGGGGCCCAGTGTAGCACTCCTTCTGCAAATAGTCAAACTTTGTCGCCCACCTGGAATTTGTGTGGCACCCCATGCTAATCATGTCGCTGCTTGTAATTAGCATTGGCTTTTTCCAATATGTCATGGACCTATTGGAGGATGTGTTGAATTTTCTCAATGAATCTATTTTCCCTGTCAGCTTCGAACTAGACATGAGTTGAATCTGCCTAAGTCGCTGCAAATGGTATGTCCACATGAATGGGACATAGTGGATGGAATCCTAAGCCCACCTGAAAAAGGTTGTGGCCAATCGAGCAATGGAGAGCCCGTGTGTCACTGTGTCAGACAAACGGGAGGCTCTAGTCACATGTGCATGGATGCTTTGAGTTGTACATGCACAAAATTTATACAATCATCTTGTTGACAACCTCTGTCTGGCCATCAGTTTGGGGATGGAAAGTTGTGGACTTAGTGAGCTTGGTGTCCAGCATTGACAAGAGACTGCACCAAAATTTACTAAGGAACGTGTTGTCCTGATCTAAGATGATAGAATGTGGGATCCCAAAGTGTACCCACACTTGTTCAAAGAAGGGTTTAGTAGTGGCTTCTGTTGTGATACTCTTCTTGCAGGCCGCCATAATGGCCATCTTTGAGAATCTATTGACGACCACAAAAATGCAGTCATTGCCATGCTTAGCAGAAGGAAGGCCTGACATGTAATCCATGGAGATGGATTCCCAAGGTTGACTAGGGTTAGGTAGGGGAATATAGCAACCTTTTTTCTTGATTGTCGGTTTGGAAATGGCGTAGACAGTGTAGGATCTAATGTACTTCCCAACATCCTATCGAAGATTCAGCCAATAGAAATACTTCTGCAGTACTGCCACCATTTTCTTAACCCCAAAATGCCCAACGACCTGACTATAGTGTGCTTCCCAAATCATCTTCACACGCTCACTTGAAGGAACACAAAGGTGTCCTAAGTAGCATAACAGAGCATCCTGGAGATGAAAATATGGAACTTTTTGACCCTCCAAGTGTGTATGGTATGTGTGGTCGAATTCTGGGTCACTTTTGTAGAGAAGTGGCCAATCAGAAGTCTCGTGCCCACAAGAGTTGAGCACAGTGGTTAATGCCATGATCGGTGGTTAGCTAAGGCAGTCTGCAACATTATTTGTTTTACCCTTCTTGTACTAGATATTCAAATGGAACTGTTCCAAGTATGTGGACCAATTCTGATGGTGATCATTCTGCAACTTCCCTTGTGTCAGTATGAACTGCAGGGTTTGGTGGTCTGTGTGGATGACCGTTTCCTTCCCCAAAATGTAATGCTTCCATTGTCAGTAGACCTACACAATGGAATACATCTCTTTGTCATAAGTGGATACTTTCGGACTGTGTCTAAAGGTGTCTCACTGTGATATGCCATTGTTGAGTAAGGACTACCCCAATAGCATAGTCAGAGGCATCTGTCTCGATCTCAAATGGTTGTTGCAAGTCTAGTAATATGAGAACTGGTGCAGAGGAGAGGCGATGTTTCAACTCTATGAATGGCTTCTATTGATATTCAGACCAAAATAATTTTTCTTTCGCTCCTCCTTTGGTGACTTAACTCAAGGGCCAAGTGATATGAGAGAACTCCAACGTGAACCTACGATAGAAATTAGGAAAACCCAAAAAGCTGCAGAGATCTATCAGAGTGGTTGGGGCTAGCCAATCCCAAATGACTTAGATCTTGGCTAAATCCACATGTACCCCCTGTTCATCAAAAATGTATCCCAGATACTAAACCTAGGTCATGTCAAAAGTGCATTTCTCCAAATTGGCACACAACTTGTGTTGCTGCAGTGTTTGGAGAACCTATCGGATGTGGTGGAGGTTCTCTTCCCAACTCTGGTTGAAGATTAGGATTTCATCCAAGTATACCACTACAAATTAGTTGGTGAATGGCTGCAAGATGTCATCCATCAGCCTCATGAAGGTTGCAGGAGAATTTGTCAACCCGAAAGGCATAACCAAGCATTCAAAAAGGCCCTCCTTAGCTTTGAAGGCAGTCTTTCACACATCAGAGGGTTCGATTGGTACCTAATGATATCCACACTTCAAATCGATCTTGCTGAAATATTTCCCCCCTTGAGGTTATCTAGAAGGTCATCAATCCATGGGATCAGGTACCTATTCCTGAAAATGATCTTGTTCAATGCCTGATAGTCAATGCAAAGTCTCCAAGTCCCATCCTTCTTATGTACCAACATGGTCAGGCTCCCACAAGGCAATGAACTCGGCCGAATGTGATATTTCTGCAGCAGCTCCTGAATTTGCCTCTTGATTTCATCATTCTCTAGAATGGAGCGTCAATAGATTGGTCCATTGGGTAACAACACACCTAGGGTCAGATCGATGAAGTGCTTAACCTGACATTGCAGAGGCACCCCTGCGAAGGAGGTGAAGATGTCCTTGTACTCCTCCACGACCTTGTCCATCTGTTGTTGTCATGCATATGTGCCTTGTCTGGAGGTCATGGCCACCGTCTTCTTCTTTGCTTGAGGGTTTATCATTAGGAAAAAAAATTTCCTGATTTTTGAAATGAGCTTACTACATTGTTTTGTAGTAACCATAGAGATGGAGGTAGGTGATGCCACCTCCGATATCCTGTACAAGTTATTTCCCAATGTAACAATAATAGCACGAGGCCTTGACTCATACACAACATGTCGCTTCCACAAGTATGGATGGCCTAATAATACATCACAAACATCAAAGGGAGAAACGTCACTTAATACCTCATCCGTGAAGGGCTTGATGTTGTATGGAAGGCGACATTGTTGGCTCACATGCAGGTCCCATCCATGGTGAAGCCACTCGATGGTGTATGGTTGTGGGTGCGTTGTGGTCGGTAAGCCCAACTGCTTCATGACCTCTATTGCAATAAGGTTCTTTTGGCTCCCACTGTCAATAATGAACTGTAGTGGGAAACTCTTTACCCACATTTAGGAGTGGAAGAGATGCTCCTTCTCCTCTAGATCTTTGGGTTCCTCCTTATGGACATTTGTGGTGGCAACTATGGTGACGGTGGTGTTGGGCTCTACATCAATAATCTGCTTCCCTTTTTCATTCCCCTTGTTGGGTTCTGACTCAGAGTTAGAAAATGCATCTGATTTTGAAGCCTTTAACTCAACCACCAGTGACTGCTTGGTTCAACACTCACTTGTGTTGTGGGTGGAGCTCTTATGGAACTATTACATGTCAATTTGTCACCATGACATTTGATCATTTTATGGATATTATTACCATCTATGAACATGTTGAAACCAGATCGCTTAGAAGTCCAAAGACTCAAAATATGTTAAATTCCATGAGAAATTTGGGTCAAATAGCTCTCACACCTTGTTAAGTTCCACCTGCGCTGATTTATCTATTGATTCCTGCACATGCGCTGAAATATACTCTAAGAAAAGAGCAAAGTTGCGCTCTGTCTGTAACTATAAACCCACGCGGTGAATTCTAGAAAGTAAAAATAAAAAGTACATTCTAGAAACATAGTTGGTAGAATATTTCCCAACTGAAAGCTTCCAGGTGATGACTATTCGATCTATAACCCTCAGAAGGTGCATCTCCATCCCTTTTCTCATGGTAACCTAATCCTTCACTAAAGGAGGTTCATCTTCTTCTTAGGGATTTGAAACTTCCCCCTCTTTGATCTATAAAAGGACTAGAGGGTTGAGGGATGAAAGAGATCAGAATTTAGAGAATACAAACTTATGATGTTAGTTTGAGATTGGAGAGCTTGTTATCTAAGGAGGAGATTGAAGGCATTTGGGAGGGAAATCATGGCATCAAGGCAAAGGTTGTAAGGCTCCTCTTATCTTCTGATTAATACAAATGAGAAATTTCTCCCATTAATTTTTTCTTTTGTGAATGATGAATAGTTTTCAATTGTTTATTATGTTCATTAAGGCAAGTTCAATCCCTAATTTCCTTGATCATTAGGCTAAGTTGTTTGAATTATTGTATCACATGTGCTTTTGATCCTTTTTATGGTTTATGTTTGTAGGTTCTACCAAGAATTGAAGAGTTGCATCAAGTCACAACCAGGGATCTTCATCAAGCATTTAAATGAACCATAAGAGGTCTATCCATTAGTTAGACTACTTGTAATTCAAATAAGTTTAACTTGGGAAAGAGTCAGTTCATTTGTCATGATTGTTTCTAGTTTCCATTTAGGATCTAGGGAGATCTCTCTTGTCTGCAAGAGGGATTGTCTGGTGTAACAAACTAGCGACCATACTAGGGAATGTCTCTGTTCTTGTATTGTAGTCTTGAGTCTTCATAAATTAATGGCCTTTTAGATCTGATTGGTTGATTTTCAAGATTTTTTGTTTTTTCTTTAAATTTTCCACCCTACATTGTTTTTGTTTGTACCCAGAGCATGACTCTACACACTTTTTTCCGTAGAAATTGAGCGCATCCTACTGGAAACCTGTGCATTCCTTGAATTTTTTTGAAAATTTAATTATAGCTTCAACCCAGACCTGAATTTTACTTTCTGAAAGTGTCATTCTGTTTGTTTGGACTGTGTGTTGTCCATTCTAAACGTGGTTGATTGCTTTGTTGATGATTTTATGAAGATTAGGTCTTTCTGGAAGAATACCATAGGGTTTTCACTGGTTGATTTGTTGATTGATCAAAACAAGTTTGAATGTCCCTTTGTCATTGATATTCTTATTTTGTTTTGTCAAATACATTGCTTAAGCTTTAAAAAGTGTTTATTTGTAGTCAAAATCACTTTGAATTACAACTTAGGGTTTCTGAAGACCTTGTGATTTTGTGAAGAAAATCATAGTTACTTTTGCTTGATAAAAGAAGTTGTTGCTTTTATCTTGGAAAAAAATCGCGATTGCACTATTATTATCATCAAATCAAAGCATTCATAGGAGAATATGTCTTTTCTCCATCTTCTTGATTGATTTTTGTGTGCTTGAAAGTTTCAAGTAATTAGAAGAAAAGAGCTTTTTTGTTTATTTTGATAATTAGGGAAATATGGAAATTAGTTTGTTGACTGCATTTTTCATTACAAAATAGTGAATTGGTTGTGCTGAGAAAAGTTGAAAAGTTGTGAGTTGTTGCATTTTATTTCTCAAAAATCTAAGGAAATTCTTTCTTTTCTCTAAATAGAATTTCATCGAAAATTGAAAGTTGCTTTTGCATTCTAGAGTGCATTAAGATTTTGAGTCATGTCACAACATCATAAGTTTCACGTCCATTACCCATTGAGTAAAAGAACAACTTAATAATACAACACTAATTAAAATTCACTTAGAATTTGATATTTTTAGGGCTCTTTTCACCTACAGTAGCTTAAGTGTAGGGCTTTGGAATAAGGAAGGAAGTAAACTTTCCAAAGATACAAACAGACAATAGAATCTTGAGTTACTAAGAGAAAATACAAGTATATCCATTTTTCTCTGGGAAGCTCTTCTTAGACATGAGTTAAGCACGAGGTCGTGTCGAATCTGGTGAGGTGATCCAACCAACTTCATTGGCCTAGATACAGTGATTTACATGTATTACGACGGTGTCAAAAGGTACTTGGGGTCACTTGAATGTAAACCTCCAATTGATCATCTGAAGGACCCTTCAAGGAGATTGAGATCATTACTCCACCCTTGCATGTATGTCCGATCTGCAACTGTCCCCTCAGGTAAAATTGTTGTATTTGGTGAACATAGTGACTATAATCCTAGGGCTCTACCTAAGATGACAGTAGAGGGAAGGTCCTATTGTACCTGGAACAAATGTTGGCTAGACTGACATGGACTCTCTAGAGGGTAATCTTTGCTCGGGATGGTTTATAGCAGAGTTACTTGCACCAAATCATTTCATTAAGTAGGTTGTCAAGGTAACTGGTCCAAATACTCATTTTCTATAAAACTTGGCACCTTGATCTCTTCGATCTTGGATTTCATCACCAACTAGTATATATTGATCTCTGTGAAGAGTAAGTTTGTGTGGTTTGAACTCCTAGATTTTTAGCGCGTGTTACTTTCTATGTTGTTTTTTTTCCTTTTTAGAGACTTTAGGTGTAATTTAGATATTGTGTGATTTATATTTTTAAAAAAATTCATTGTGGTGGAACTACCAAGACAATCACGTAGGATACTCGGGGACCCCCCTAAGTATACACCAAGTCAGCTAGAAAAGATCAAAACAGAAAAATCTAAATCATCTGAAACTGGAACCACAGCAAAAACTAAAACTTCTACTATTATAGATTTTGATGTAAGAGGCACTGAAGTTAATTAACCTATAACATATACTATTTTAGGCATTGAAGTAACAGAAACTGAATTTAATCAAACTCAGAATTTAACATCACACTCAGCAGCAACTGATTTACAAATCACTAAAATCATTCAAACTGAATCAGATACCAGAGAATCTTCTGATAGAAACCTCATTTCCGAACCAGATATTGATGAACTCGGGTCTAATAATTATGAGTCTAAAATTCATACATCTACTACAACACATATTATTGATCCTCCACTTTCACTGCGTGTGAAACTTATCGTTATTGATAGTCTTCCTCCTGGTCTTATTTCCATTGAAGAAATTATTTCAGACAAAGAGGAAGAACCTCTCGATTTTACCAGTGAACCTGTAGATATTTCAGAACTTTTGTTTTGATCTCTTCACCCTGACCCTTGGTATTTTACACCCTTGAACTTTTTGGCACAAGGGATTCTGCGTTACATGACTCCCTATTCTACCATACTCGGTTTTACCTGGTCCACAATGATTCTAAGAAGTGTTGTGACAGATACATCCATGTATTCCACTTCTCTAGAGTCCACATTGTATGGTGGCCTTTTACCACCTGGATATCACTCTCTCGCGGGAGCTTATTCAGGAGATTCTTCCTCAAACTCATCTTCCAACATGTCAACTGGTGTAATTAACCCTACCAATGAAGGCTTGGCATATGAATAGGCCATTAATATGATTTCTGGTAATGTTGGTAATCCACAAGCTAACCCAACAGGTGGTTATTATCTGCCTAGGGGGCAACCATCATATCCTCCACCTAGATGACGACCTTATGGTGGACCTTACCCTACAGCTTGGGGGAAACCCCCCACTAGAAACTACTTTAACTATGCTCAAATGTCTCAAACTGGTTTTGGGTCAGCCTGTTATGCCTCAACCCACCTATGGAATGCCTTGCCCTAGATTGGATACAATCTAGAACCCTTCTTAACAACCAATTCATGTTTCTTCTCAGCTGCCTTTGTATCAACCTGGCCAACCTCTTGGAAAACCTATGCAGCAACTACCTTTCCAAGATATGTCTTCTCAAGTCCAACCAACCGTCCAGGCTACCTCATCGACACCTGCCCAACAATCACTTCAGCAGTCCACCCAAAGTAGTCATCAAATCGTAGGGTAGTATGCTATGAAAACGTCTATTCAGAACCTAGGTTCAAGTTCGCCTAGAACTCCCATTCTAGGTGTATACCAAATACTTGTCCCGCTTACATCACAGGTTACTATGCAACCTCTTGTTTAGTCTTTACCTTAGACATCTGGTATTCAATCCATTCCTACGATTCCATCAACACCTCAAATACCTATTGTTCAACCTAGTGTTCCATATATGTAGGTACCTTTTCAAGGGTTATCTTTCCAAGGTTTACGCCAGAGTCAGTTTGTTCAAGGTACACATTTTCAAACTCAATTTCTCCAAGGTCAACCCTTGCAAAGCCAACCCTTTCAAGGACAGTATGTTCAAGGTCAAATGGGTCAGAATCTTGCCTTCCAGAATCAACCATACCCAGGTCATACATTTCAACAACCTATTCAACCGCAATATGGTATGGCTCATACTAGATACCCAAGAAGTTTGCAAATTCCAACTGCTCAGGCTATACTAGGATATCCTAGATATCCTCCTCCTGGTACGGGACTCACCCCTCAGGGTTATCAATATCCATCACAGGACTATAATCGCTAGTTTCCTTTCATTGCAACTTTGGATTTTCCTGACCTCTCTCAGTTAACTAATGATCCTACTAAGTTTCCCAAGGACATTCCTAAGTTTGAAGGTAAGTCGGGTGAAGATCCATCCAACCATGTCATGACCTACCATCTTTGGTGTGCGTCCAACTCGTTAAATGATGATTCTATTACATTACGACTTTTCCAATGAACCCTAATCTGTTTGGCAGCCAAATGGTATGTAGAATTACCGCACACTTCTTTCAACACGTTCAATAATCTTTCTATAGCCTTTTTGACTCATTTCAGTTACCCATTTGGTATGACAATGGAACTGAACTTTTGACTTCTTTAAAGCAGTCAACATCTACCCAATTCTCAAATTACATTCACGAATGGAGACAAAGATGTCACCTAGTTAAAGTTTACATTCCATACTAGAATTTGGCCAAATGGTTTATAAAATCACTTTTACTGGTGAAAATTGAAGATGTGGCCAAAGGGGGTGTTGCAACTGAAGAGAAGGTAATTTCTCGCACTCAATATCTCGATCTTGTTTATACTCAATTTGGTACTTTGTATGAAAAGATCCTAGATTTACCCTCACCTACTCCAAATAATCCATGTCTTCTGGGATCACATGTCACATATGGAATGATTGGTTCTGTGAGTCAAAAAACTAAGAACAAAAAGAAAAATTCTAAGTGTTCAAGTTTCGGCTCTATCTGATTCACCCAACGAAGATCCTTCTCCCTGAATTACTTCTGAAATCAACGTCGTAGATTCATCTATTGGCAAGGGTAAGTCATCCGGAAATAAGAAAAAGGGAAAAGGAAAAACTAAACAAGGCAACCGCTCTAAGGAGAAATCAGCTAAGAATGAACCATCTAATGAAAAGATGAAACCTCAATATCCTTGCTTGATTTGTGAGGAAGATCATTACACTAAGGAGTGCCCTCATCCGGCCAAAGTTTCCAAAATCATCAAAATTTCGCCCACATCCACTGTTTTGAATGATCCTTTTCATAAAGACAGTAAAATGATCTCTCACGACCAATCCTCCTCATCCCCATTGATAGATATCATGATGATGTCTTCGAGAGTTATGGTAGCAACGAGATCCAAAGATTACACATCAGAGAGTCCTGTTGAAAATTGAGATGACTCCAGTTCATCTGGTCAAACTTCCATGTCTAATCCTCCTTTTGAACCATTACACATTGAAAAACCAAATCCCTATATGGTAATTCATCCGCATCCTAAGGGTATGCTTCGTAAGTCAGCCTTTTAATCCTCATTCGAGGGTTGCCCAAAATTATAACATCATCAAAGATTTGGCTATGTCACCTTCGGCCATGTTTTCCCTTGAAGTGTTGCAAACTTGCCCAACGCAAAGGAAATTATTATGATCAGCCATAGGAGTTATAGATCTTTAAGACTCCCATTTGATTATTTTTTATTTCGAGAATCATGTGCCACATCTCCCACGCCAACTGGCCTTTCAGATACAAGTTCACATCAAAACTTGATGATTTTTTCAAACAGTGATTGACAAAGGAGCATTAACGTGTATTATGTCCATTTCTTTTTGGAAAGGTTTAGGTTCTCCAACAATCAATCAATCTCCCATGACTTTGAAAGCCTTCATTGGAAGAGGTTTTCGTCTGTATGGACTTTTAAATGATTTCCAAATCGAGTTAGAGGGAAAAAAAGTTGCAATAGATGTTGAGGTTGTTGATGCTCAACTTCACTACAACCTTTTTCTTGACCGGAGCTAGATCTATTCCATGGTGGCAGTAGTCTCATCATATTTTAGGATGATTATGTTTCTTCACAAAGGAATAATTTTGAAAGTAGATCAATTGTCCTATTATACCTCTGACCCTAATTCTATGACAGTATCCCATTTGTTGGAAAATTGACCACTCCATATAAAGAAGTTGGTGTTTGCCTAATCAAAGACTCCTCTTTAAGGGGAACTTTTGTGTTCCCTCCACCCATTCTTCTTCAGAATGAAGCACAGATCAACAGGATTACATCAAGTACTTTCAAAATGGGAGATCCATGGAAAGTATCATCAGAGTTAGAAATGATCTTATATGGTGTTGAAATGCCTCATAATCCTTTTGAGTTAGCCTATGAGGCCATTCAATCTTTTTCCATCCCAACAACATCTGATCATGATCAAATGAATATGATCATTGATGAATATTCTTATTTGTCACGCTTGGAACCAATCTCTATGCTTGATCATTTTAACAAATGTTTCTTAACTGATGAAGGGATTATGGAGGTTAGGACCTTGGATGAAATGCCATGGGACGATACTAATCATCGTTCAACTTTCTTACCATATTTTGATAAAATTGAGAATAATTTTTCATCATTATTTTCATCTAAGACCCTTTGCGATACTCAAAATCCAATATCTACCCTTTCTTCCAATTCTAAACAAAATATAGGAAACATATCGAAAACAATACCTATCGACATCTCAGTGAAACCCAAAATAATTGAAAATATTCATATACAAGCCTCTTGTTTGTTAGAAGAGATTTCAACTTACAAAGCCCTATTTCAAGAATTCAATGACATTTTTGCCTGGTCCTCTGAAGAGATGCCACAAATCGACCCTAGCATTGTTGTGCATGAAATAAAAACCTATCCGAATGCTAAGCCAGTTAGACAACAATTTACATCCTCTACATCCGCGAAAAGTTGTTTCTACCAAAACTAAGGTTGAGAATTTGCTAAAAGTAGGATTCATTTACCCTATTCCTTTAACTGATTAAGTATCAAATATTTTACCCATTAATAAAAATAAAGGAACCATTCGAGTGTGTGTTGATTACCGAGATATCAATAAAGCTTTTCCCAAGGACAATTATCCAACTCTGTATATCAACCAAATTATCAACGACTATGCCAAAAATGAATTTTTTTCCTTTATGGATAGATTTTCTGGCTACAATTAGATAAACATACTCCCTGCCAATCAATATAAAAAAACATTTGTATTCCCATGGGGAACTTTTTCTTATCGTAAACTTCCATTTGGCCTAAAAAATGTTGGCATATATTTTCAATGAGCAATGTCTTATGCATTCCACGATCAAGCATATTCTTCAGCCTTATTTAGATGACCTCCCAGCTCATTCCATGAAATGGCAAGATCACCCAATGCACTTAAAAGAGATTTTCATTAGGTGTAGGCATTACAATATTTGCTTGAATCCACACAAATGTGTTTTTGTGAGCAATCTAGTCACCTTCTAGATGTCATCATTTCAAAGGAAGGAATTCGTGTCTATCCTCTCAAAGTAGAAGCAACTTTGAATTCGCCTGCTTCTTCTAGCCTAACTCAACTCCAAAGTTAGCAAGGGAAAGAAAACTTTTTGCGAAGATTCAACCACAGTTATGTTGAAATAACATCAGGTTTTAATCGACTATTGAAAAATAGTATTCCATTTTTCTAGGATGAGCTTGCTGATAAAGCTTTTGATGCATTAAATCATGCACTGACTAATGCACCTTTATTACATCCACCCGATTATCATCGACACTACTTTTTGTACTTAGTTGTATCTGATGCCACCATTGGAATGGTGTTAGTCCAAGAGGATGATTCTAGCAGTGAACATGTGATTTACTACTTGAGTAGGCATCCCACTAAAACTAATATTAAATACAAACATGTGGAAAATCTATCCTTGGCAGCTATGAAAGTTTTTCAACGATTTTGTCGCTATATACTTGTCTGAAAAAAGACTGTCATTTCAAATTGCAACCCTATGATGTATATTCTCACGAAGCAACTGCTAGGGGGGGAATAATCGAATGGATAGTCATTTTACAAGAGTTTGATCTTGAATTTGAAAAATCCAAACCAAAGAAATCCTTGGTTTTCGCCGAACTATTGTGTGACTTTCCCCATACTAATATAGAAACTGTAGTAGAAGATTATTTTGCTAACGAATCTCTCTTTCTTATTAGTGTGTCTAATATATGGTATGGAGACATAATTATATATATCCAAACACAAACTTTTAGGCCTCAGTTTTCCAAAACTGATTGTTGGTGAATCCGATACCAATCCCAACAATACAACATTATTGGCGACACTCTTTATCATCATGGTACCGATTCTGTATTCCGATGTTGTTTAATTCTTGAAGAAGCCGAAAAAAAAATTGAATCATTGACACTTTGGAGCATGTGGCAGTCACATGTCTAGGTATGCTATTGCCCAAAATATATTACATGTTGGTTATTTTTTGCCTTCAATGTTTAAAGATTGCATCACTACAGTCTGAAAATGCCATAATTGCCAAATTTAGGATTGCAAAATGCAAGCACCTCCCGCTCCTCTTCACCCAATCATATTTGTTGGTCCTTTTAGAAAATGAGGCATCGATTTCGTCATTTGTAATCCTCACTAGGCTGAGGAACATGGATATATCATCCTTACAATCGATTACTTTATAAAATGGGCCGAGACGATGCTTACATATAGAGATGACACGAAATTGCAACTACTTTCATTTTCAATCATGTGATTGCTCAGTTCGGCGTCCCACAAGCTATTGTTACAAACCATGGTAGTCCTTTTCGCAACTTTATGATGGTCAAACTATTTGCACAACTTGGCCTCCGCCATGATAGCTCTACTCCATATTATCCACAAGCTAATGCTCAGGTGGAAGTTGTCAATAAAGTTTTAACCAATATGATTAAACAGATAGTTGGCATCCATAAAGGAAATTGGCACTCTATTCTATTTTCAACACTATGGGCTTACTGCACTAATGTAAAAACATCAACCGATTTTAGCCCTTTTCAACTTGTTTATGGTTTGGAAGCCATATTACCTATTGAATTTTAAATTCCATCTCTTAAATTAGGTATTGAACTTTTACCAACTACCTCTATAGACGAAGAATGCTTTGTACACTTAGCCCATCTAGATGAAAATCGTTGTAATGTCGTATTGGCTAGAGACGCTCACCAAAAACGTGTCAAAGCCCAATACGATCAAAACATTAATCCTCATACCTATTCAGAAGGTGACCTAGTCTTTGTATATGAACAAGCTCATGACAAGCTATGTGCAAGGAAATTCGAACCCATGTGGCATGGCCCTTACATCATAAAATGTGTATTAGCTAAAGGTGCCTATGAGTTAATTGATTACAATGGTGTTTCTTTGGGAAAGCCCAGAAATGGTCTTCACCTAAAGAAATATTTTGCATAAATTTTTTGGTGAAGATTTGTATATTATTTACCATTTTTAGGTATGTGTGGTAGATTAATGGTTTTTACTACTTCTTCTGCTTATCTCCTTTTTACACTTGATTTACAGATGTCAACGTTTTATCTGACTTACATTGGCTTTGCTGATGGTGCTAGTCGTAGTACTTAGAATTTATCTTCTGCAGCCTAGGTTATCTATTCACGCAGTAATGAGCTAGTCTCTATTCACAGGATATGTCTCTGTCAAACAACGAACAATATAGTAGAATATAGCACAGTCATTGAACTATTGGCTGATGCCATCACATTTGGTATCTGCCATTTAATCGTTAGGTTAGATTCACAGCTTGTAATTTTACATTTAAACGGTGTCTATTTAGTAAGGAGTCCAACCATATTAAGGATGTTTTTACGAGTCCATCTCTTGGAAAGACGATTTGATTATATCGAATATCAACACATTCCAAATATTTAAACACATTGACATATGCATTGGCGAATCATGTGTTAAATAGACATTTGCAACATTTGTAAATTAAAAACAATATTCATTCATTCATTGATCAAGATAAACATAGATAAAAGTAGCATATTTTTCATTAAAATAGATTTTGGGTGTGTCTACAAAATATATCATCCGAGTACATAAGGCCTCATGGCCTTTTATTTTTGAAATAGTAATGACACCAAAGATCAAAAATGGTGCTAGAAAATAAAACAGCTAGGCATGGTGATTCTCATGATAACACACGATAGCATGAGTAACTCGATGTAGAAAATGTTTGAGCGGCTCGGGAACCCCAAGTACGTGACTTTGATAGGCGCGTGAAATGTCATCAAATCCAGTCTCTGGGATGTTTCCAGTAAACCTCTCAAGGTTGTGTTCCAACTATGTCAATATGTCATTTGCCTCTGGGTTCACTATCGCAGAAACCATAGGATTCCCCTCTCATCTATTGTACCGTCTCATCCCGAATAGTCAGGTTGGACCCACATATGCACATACATTTCGGAAAATTAACCTCTGAAGATAAAAAACACTTAAAAAAAAAAATTTGAAAATGTGCCCAAATGAGAAAACCTTACCTAGATCACCCCACTGATCCCCGGCTAGAAGTGGGATATCAGGGTCACCTTTGTAATTTATCCCAGCATGCGGAAAGTCCTCGATCGGAACAATCTGCTCACTCAGCCAGTCAAAAAACTCTGTCGTATACCTCACTACAGGACCGTCACCACCATGGCGTGCCATCAGTGCAACCCACCTCATCAAATGTGGATCCCTCGAACCCCCCTTGTCTGCTCGAATCTACTGTGGCCGAAGAATAGGAACCCTTTCTAGGGAAAAAGCAACTAAAATGGTACCATAACCAAAATTTTCCAGTTTACCATTCTTGCACCTATTGAGTTGTCCCTTCATATTTACCACTACTACCTCACACTAGTTGTATACCGTGGACTCCCAGCATTCCGCAATCATCTTCATTTATGCCCGTGTGGCTTGATGGAGTGCAACGCTGCCACATAGTTTACAAACAGTGAAAGAAATGGTCCTAAAGGGTAAAAGCTCGATGGAATGAATGCCAATCCATCCATATTTGGGTGGTGCATACTTGCAAAAGTGTCATAAGTATCCATCAGTAGTGTCTCACCCTGCTCTTGATCCAAAAAGTGAAAGATCAACTCCTCGATGAGATAACTCAGTCAGGAAATATATGTCATTGGCATCAATGGTGAGGCGATAATCAGCAGTCATGAAACATTGTTCCTGGACATCCCAGGTCCTCACCAACCATGTCATCAAATCTACCTGGGCTTTCATCCTGGGGATTAGGTAGTATTTCAGGAGGACGCAATTCCGAGAGCCTGCAAAGTGGCCAATCCGCCAAAGCAACCACATCATTGGCTTCGTGCTCTCTCTCCCTCCATTCCATTTTTGAGCAAGAAAAATGACCTAAAATGACCATTTTAAAGCAGTTAGAATCTTTCTTGGAATTCATTTCATGTTTTTTGGCCCCAAAGTTTGTTTTAAAAATGGCCCTTGGTGCCTGCATGGCCACCCTTTTATGGACAAGGTGCAGTTGCGCGGAAATTTCCAGTAGAATTCCACCCAGGCCGAGAATTTCCATGTGGTAATTTTTATCGGCCGACGCGGGCCTGATTGATCAAAACTCGCATAGGGACAAGGACACATTTTTTGACAAATCTTTGTCCCAAAAAACCAAATGTAAGCTTAAAATGAAAAAATAAATAGATAGAAAGTTAAGTTATGAAATGTCTTCTACCTGGAGGAAACGACACATAATTTCGTCCACTGGTTGGCTGGGAATCAATCCTAGAAGTTTTATGGTAAAAACCCCTCTCTGCTTTGAACTGGTGAAAATGGAAATGGTAAAAATAAATTACTTTTTCCCACTTTTATAAGTTTTTTAAGCTTAAAAAATATTATTTTTTATATTTTGAATCTTTTTAAGAGGTAAAACATATGTTTGAGCAGTTATGATGGATTATTGAGTTTGAATGTGCAGGATAATTTACGGAGTCAAGATGAATCATTTTTTTACATTTTAGTAGACTTTTATCACTTTTCATGCTCTTTAAAAATTAAAAAAAGAGAAAAAATCATGAAGTCTTCTTTTAAGCCCTTTTCAAACTTTTTCAAAAAAAAAAGATTGTCGAGTACTTTCTTGTTCGAACTCGTAAAAGTAAATGAACAACCGTCCGCTCAGTATAAGTTTACCCCTTTTACGAACGGAGCCAGGACTGTTTACGAAAAAGGTATACGTTGATAGAACATGGTCAATAGAGTTCTCTCTTGTATTATTTTATCCTTTTTCAAACTTGAGAGACTAAACTAACGAAAAAGAACTTGATGGAGTTTACTTATTTTTTCTTCTGACTCTCTAGAAAAAAAAAACGTCAATCTTTACTTTCTTCGGGCTCGTTAAAATTTTAGGGTTAAAGAGCTAGATGAGTTTTCTTTTTTTGTCATTTTCAAATCTCTTAAAAGAAAATTACATCGAATTATACCTTTACTGGAATCATTAAAATTAAACAGTATAGGACTTGTTAAACATGACGAGACCGAACCATTCCTTCTTAGGGTTCATTAAAAATACTTCGATGGACTCATCCAAAGGATGAGCTTATAGTCCAAGCATATGTTATCCACCTCAAGATTGTAAAAAATAAAGAGGTACTTTCCAGTAATGGTGGGGGGAAATTGGGGAAGGTGTCCATTTTACATCGTCAATTAAAAGGTATCATGTCACTCTTGAACATGGCACTCTGCCACATTCATGTCTGGGTTGGGAAATCCATTTTCCTTACAGTTAATCAAACCTCATTGAAAGTCTTCATGGTTTTGGGTATTATCGTTGAGTCAAATGCTGCCAAATCATTATAGTGACATTATGTGTTCAAGAGAAGTTCAACCTTGGTTCAAATCCTTTTACAAAATCTTTGCATTCATTTGTGTTGGCCATCCTTGAGTCAGTCCTTCAAATTATTTTCAAAACATGATATCATGTTTCATGTCGTAGGCTTTCCTACGGTGAATCACTTCCTATCAACTTCATGTCATCATCTAGGGAGTTGATTTAGAAACCTTCTGTACCTTGAAGCCTACATGCCTTAATGGTAGGTTTTTCGCTTTCGATGACAAGTTCTCATCACTGGCCTTCAATCGAACGATTCTATGAGTGTTCGACTTCAAATCACATATTTTCACTTTATAAATTGTACTGGGAGTACCTTGAAAATGGTCCACATCATTGACCGATAATTAATTGGTTTCTGCCATGTTCGACTTCGAGACATTTACTCACATTCTTAGAATCGTACTGTGGATCGAGAAATGGAGATCAAGGCCTTGGATCTGGTTTCATCAATCGAGGTTGCGAGGAGATTGTATATCCATGACTATGTATACAGATGGTTGTGTCCATGTTGTGTCTACCATCTATATGATCTTAGTTTTTCCATGCTTGTTCATTGAGTTCGCTTTACTCTAAGTATGGGAATGCCTACCTCAAAGATGATTTTTTATATATATTTTTCATTATGTTCCCTTGAATGCTCCTTGCAAATTTCCGACCATCCTTTGATCCAATCCTTGGAATGATAAAGCGCTTCAATCTTTTAAACTTATTTTTTAGACTTTGCACTTTAGGGGGAAATATGTTACATGTCAATTTGTCGCCATGACACTTGATCAATTTATGGATATTATTGCCATCCATGAACTTGTTGAAACAAACTCCCTTAGAAGTCCAACAACTCAAAATATGTTAAAGTCCATGAGAAATTTGTGTCAAATAGCTCTCACACCTTGTTAAGTTCCACCTACACTGATTTGTCTAGTGTTTCCTGCGCATGCGCTGAAATTTACTCTAAGAACATCGTAGAGCTGCGTTCTGTCTATAACTATAAACCTGCACAGGTGAATTCGAGAAAGTAAAAATAAAAATTACATTCTAGAAACATAGTTGGCCAAATATTTCCCAACTGAAATCTTCCAAGTGATTACTATTCGAACTATAACCCTCATAAGGTGCATCTCCATCCCTTTTCTCATGGTAACCTAATCCTTCACTAAAGGAGGTTCATCTTCTTCTTAGGGATTTGAAACTTCCCCCTCTTTGATCTATAAAAGGACTAGAGTTTTGGGGGGATGAAAGAGGTCAAAATTCAGAGAATACAAACTTATGTTGTTAGTTTGAGATTGGAGAGCTTGTTATATAAGGAGGAAATTGAAGGCATTTGGGAGGGACTTCACGTCATCAAGGCGAAGGTGGTAAGGTTCCTCTTATCTTATGATTAATACAAATGAGCACTTTCTCCCATTGATTTTGTCTTTTGTGAATGATGAATAGTTTGCAATTGTTTATTATGTTCATTAAGGCAAGTTCAATCCCTAATTTCCTTGATCATTAGGCTAAGTTGTTTGAATTACTATATCACATGTGATTTTGATCCTTTTTATGGTTTATTTTTGTAGGCTCTACCAAGCATTGAAGAGTTGCATCAAATCACAACCAGGGATCTTCATCAGGAATTTCATGAAACCTGTAAGAGGTCTATCCATTAGTTAGACTGCTTGTAATTCAGATAAGTTCAACTTAGGGAAAGAGTCAATTCATTTGTCACGATTGTTTCTAGTTTGCATTTAGGATCTAGGGAAATCGATCTTGTCTACTAGAGGAATTGTCTGGTGTAACATGAACCCACACCACTTTCCCATGTCCTTCTTCGGCTTCACAGTGTTGTCCTTTTCTTATGGCCTTGGTGGGTTGTCCTAGAATGTCCTACCTTGGCTTTATCCTTTTTCCTGCAGTTTGGTGGCACCTTTCCCTTGCATCGGATTCGCAGATCCAATGTCTTACTTCTTCTATTTAAACTTTTGCTCGATCTTGACGACGTATCAGTACGATGTGTTGAGCGAGGAGATGTCTAGGAACTCCATCTCGTCCTGGATGTATCTATGTAGGAAGTCATGGTACTTGAGTACCAAATGTTTCTCAGAATCCTTGATACCCAACTTCATGTGAAGGGTATGAAAAACATTAGTAAACTTTCGCACATCTTGGTCCCTTCCCTACCACAACGTGGTCCACTTTATGTATTTGTCCTCGTAGCTCCCAACATGGTAGTACTTCTCCTTGATGGTGTCCTAGAATGGATTCCAAGTGGGAGCGGCTAAAAATTGTGAGGTAGTACATTCATCTTTCTGCTCATAATAGGTTTCCCACTAGTCCTTGACGTGGGGCGTGGCTTTGAGGAGAGAAAAAGTAATATTTTCCTAACTGGAAAAATCATGAACAGAAAAATATCCTTCTAGCAGATTAAACCATTTATCTATGGTGTCTACATCTATTTGGCCCTCAAATATGGGAATGTCAAAGTTTACTTGTACCCTAAAAGGTGTGGAGCCTCTAGAGTGGCTGTTGGATGTGGATGTGCCGTCAGTCGGAAATCGTTGAAGGATCTGGGAAAAGTTATCCATCATTGTCTTCCTTTGTTTCTTGAGGGCCTCCTCGAGAAATATTTTGCTAGGCTATCCTGCTCCCTCGTCTTTATTTTCTTTCCCCATGGGATGCCATTGGGATTTACGTGGCTGGTCTTGCAAAGGTTCGACCAATTCGAGCACTAACTCCTTATATCCTGACCTCGTTGGGCACATCCAAAGAAAAACAGAGAAAGAGAAGACCCCTTTGATACCACTGATCTAAATTTAAACAGGAACACAAAGAATTACATATATAACCATAAATACAGAGATGCAATAGAATTAACAATTCCTTTCATTAATATCAAATAATGAAATATGCTTACAAACAGAATGAAAATGAGACTAGCTCGGGCGATGGTAGCTTATCTCTGAGAAGAGATGTGATGGCTACATGCCTCTTAACTGAGTTACAATGGGGCTCAAGGGAATTTTTATTATTAAACAATAAGAGAAAACCCTAAACAACCAAAACCCTAACCCAAGGAAATGTAACACTAAGAGTTTATGGGCCCCGTTGGGGTTAGTTGGGAAGCCAAATTTCTGGGGTCGTAACTTGGTCATATTATCTCCGTTTGATACGCATGATACCTCATTGTAAAGATATCTTCGAGGACTATAACTAAAAATGTGATTTCAATGAAATTACTCATAGGAATATTTCCAAAAAAAATGTCATTTAGGGCCTCAAAATAGCTCCAGAAGTTCATGACCGAAAAATTGCTAAAAATAGTAAACTGTCTTACAATTACGGAAACTGAAAAACAAAAAAATAAATAAATAAATAAATAAAATAAAAAAATAAATAAATAATAATAAAAAAATAAAAATAAAAATAAGTAAAAATAAAAATTAAAATTAAAATTAAAATAAATAAAAAAATAAATAAAAATAATATATAAATATAAAATTAAAAATTAATTAATTAAATTAAAAAATTAAAAAAATTAAAATATATATATATATATATATATATATATATATATATATATATATTATATATATATAATATATTATATATATATATATAGATATATAATGACAAAAGAATGGTTGGGGTCCAAGTGGAATAGGCAAGTGGCCACCAATATCCACCTAGATTACAAAGAGAAGTTGTTACGAGGACAACGCATAGTCAATGAGGTAAACCAAAGAAAGAAAAAAACTGGTAGGGAGATGCGACTGACTACACAGATCGGTGATTTCAAAATAGATCAGGTAATCCTAGACTTGGGCTCTGATGCTAATGTACTTCTGAGGTAGACTTGGGAATGTATGGGGAAGCCTAATTTGCAGTGGTCACCAATTCAATTGTGCATGGAAAATCCACAGAAGATAATTCCAATGAGGCGCCTCCATGGAGTAACCATAGATTTTGAAGGAGCAAGCGCAGTGGCTGATTTCGAAGTTATTGAAATCATTGATGATAGTAATCCATACCCAATGTTGCTCGGGATTGATTGTGCTTTGGACATGACTGCGATCATCAAATTAAAGAAGTGAAGCATGGTATTTGAGAAGAATGAACTTCGAGTAATTGTCTAGTTGGATCCAGCTAAAGGTTCACGATACATAGAACCGTATGTTTACTCTTATGAATATGATGACATTGAGAACATATATAAGTTATCTTTGCGGAATCAAGATTGGATCAATCCTACTGCGGATGGAAGGATCATCTGGGAGGATAGCTCCTGCCAATTAGACTCAGATGAAGAGTTATAGAATTGGAAAAATCGGTTGCATGAGGTCTCTACACTACGATGTAATCGGCTTAAAAAATCGCTACGTTGTGCATCTAGTGAGGTACATAAGTTACCCTATTATGATGGTTTGAGTGAAGTCAATATATTTCTTGAACATTTTGAAAGGGATGTACCAAAGGAACATCGGTTCCAGGCCTTGGATCTAGCATTAAGGGCTACGGCTGCAAGATGGTGGGGTAGGCACAAGGATAACTTTGCTTATTAGAAGGAATATCATTGAATGATGTGATTACGATTTAGATATGCGAATACCCGACTCACTGAAAAAACATACAAAAGGATGATTCGCGCGAATATCTGATGCGGTGGACTAGGGCATGGGGTGCAATACCTCAACCTGAGTGGGTGCATATATTTGTTCATACTCTAGATGTTATCCTAACGAACTAGTATTTAGAAACAGAGTTGCGACATGGGACCTCTGACTGGGATGAGATGGAAGAAATTTTCTTTCTCATGTTTAGTTTTGAAGATGGGTTTGCATGCATTGATGAAGTGCTTCATGAGATTAAGACAATAATCTTCTGAACCCTTGTCGAACCGATCACGTGGGTATAGCCTGACTGGAGTACCTAGTTGCAACATGCTTTAGAATGTTAAAATTTTATAACAGAAGAAGCTGACGAGGATCTGAGGAATATTAATTCCCCTAAATCAGAAGGACAATGCGAAGTTGAGGGACTTAGTGTGGAGATCCCTGATATTTCGCAACTAGTGTGCATAAAGCAAGTGAACACTAGTGTTATAGACATTTTTGGGCACTTCAACCCCAATCACAAATGTCCATAAACTGAGGGTTCTTAAGTCCCTAAAAGGGTTGCTTCACTGCCTAAAGGAACAAGGTCAACTGATTACATCATCTCCCAGAAGTTCTCCACTGAAAACTGCTCATAAATGGTCAAAACTGGACCATAATGAAAGCTCCATGCAGAGGGTGCGATGCATATCACCTTCCCAATGTACAGGGTGCGATGCATACTGTTTTGCTCTTCTGTAGGGTGCGATGGTCGGGAATGGACAAATGGCAGGGACCAAAATGCGAGGTGGAAGATCATGGAATCTTCCAGAAGCTTCCCCTCTGACACTTGCCACTCCATTTTCGACCAGGGATGAGTAAGAGATCTTCATTCTCCAAGTGGAAGCAAGAACTATCAGAGAGAAGACACTAATGAAGATCCCAAAATATGACTCACCTCTCTATAATCATCTATATATGGATCCATCATCACAGAGATCCTGAGGCTAGAATTTTGTAATCTATAGAGAAGTGTTGTCAGTATTCTTGTGTACATTCACAGTGTTGGGTGATTTTGCTTTGCTTGAGGTGAAAGAAGGGCTTCTTAGCTCGAGGATGATGTTGGGTCAGAGCTGCTCATGGTTGTAATCCTCTTGCTACTTTTATCTGAATAAAGCTATTCTTGTTTCCTTCCATATCCTGGTGTATTTGTTTATATGTGCTTGTATATGGTTAATGTACATATGATCCTACATTATTTGTGAATTTAGATCCTTGTTTCTTGCATAGTAGCATGTTGCTGTGATTCTACAAGTCCCTTTTGAAGCTGAGCAGACAAAGAGTGAGCAGCAAAACTCTATCAAAGAAGGAGAGGGAATCGAGCGCAAGACTCAGGTTGGCCCTCTTGGTTCTCCTCTCATCTATTTTCATAAAAGGAATCAACAGTAGACTTTGATTGTTTGTTTCTAAGATAGCCACACATCTTAGTGGGAATAGCAGCATCTGTGTGGACACTATTCCCGTATAACAAAATGGCGACTCCGCTAGGGAGTGACTAGATTACTTGTTAGCCTATCTATCCTTGTTTCTTTTATAAACATACAGACGGAGCCTGAAGTCAAGCCAACTAGCCTTCGAACTACATTCGTCATACGAATGCAAAGTAGATCAATGTTGCTTCAGTCAATCTCTGGGTTTTTGTTTATAAATTAAACAATAGATTTGCAAGCGATCTAATTGCCCTAAGTAGTGGCTCTAGTAACCTCTTAAATCACCCCTGTGTTTTTACATACATTGATCTGTACTTATTCAGCTTAAACACCTAAACTAAACTGCAAACTGTGAGTGAATTCTCGTTCAGAGTCTCGCACTGTAACCATCGCACCCTGCCTTCAAGGCAGCCTGTGTGCATCGCACTTCCCGAATGGAGTAACTGCGCTACAAAGTGAGTTCACTGTGTAACAGGTGCGATGGTCAGGGAGGACTGATTTTACCCTCCGACTGTGGATTTTTCTCACTGTTTTCAGTCATATTCAAGAGTTTTTGCTATCTGTAATTAGTGTGCTTCTGTGAATACTCCCTTCTCTTGCATTATTCTGCCTCCTTAGTGCAAAGAACTATAAACGTTTTTTATGTATTGTGCGTCGTTTTAGTTCTCTTTTGTGAAAAATAACATAGTCAAACTGTCGCCTCTAGATCTGAAAGTGTCATAGTTGTCATTTTCAGTTTTAGAAAGCAATCACATTGTTTTAGATAGTTGATTATACGATTATCATTGCATAAGACTTGATTTACTAGTTTTAAAGTGTTGAAAAGAAATTTCCATTTCAAAATCGCAAAGTGTCTCGCTTGTTTTCACTTCGTTTTGAAAAAGAATTTTGTTGAGTACAGTCACTTTAAAAGTATTTCAATTTTGCACATAGTTTTCTTAGTGTCATTTACACATTAAGGGAACTGAAAACCAATACATGCACATGCATTTGCATCTTGAATGCTTGGCTTGATTTAGGACTGTGCATATTAGCGTTACTCTGTGCTCTGTGAAGAAAAGATGCTTGACTTTCTTCCCCTAGTAGCTAGGATTTTCATTGCTGAAAGAAGATAAAACGTCTATTTATCATCTTAGACTACATTTAGGAATTTTACATACATCACGTGGTGAAACTGAAAGGAAAACTGCTAAGCAAGATCAACTTAAAATAAATCTAATGAATCTACAATGCTTTGGAACTTAACACAACATCTAGAGGTCTAGGCTAGAGACGTATTCCGGCGTCGTAAAGCCTGGTAACTATTTCTTTCAGTGCTGGTTGGGTGATTCCTCCACTCTGAGATGATAAGTGCCAGTACGGACTTGTGCTCCCACGTACCGTCGCATATATATTGGGATACCACTATAGGCTGCATCCTTTATCCTTAGGAAGCCGTGTCTGCCGCCCTATCGATCGTAATGCATCGAACACAGCATTCAGGAAGACTAACTGCCGTACCGTAAAAAGAATTCTGTAGTTTTACGATTGGTTTTGTAATCCTCTCTGCCTAGATCTCCAGAGAAGTCCATTTTTCTCCTTTTCAGACTCCTTAATGGAAAAGGTCCTCTGAGCGCTTGTCACTTCAAGCTCAATAAAAATTGAAGGCGACTAGAGTCATATTTTGTTTTCTTCTCGACTCTTTAAAATTGAAAAAACAAGTTGTGTCAAAGCGTCTAAAATTCATTTAACTTGAAAAACATTTTCCCCTTTTATTTTGAGTTGATCAAGTAATCCACAATCGTGGAAGAAAGTCAATCAAAACCCCATCGTTCGCGGAGACTTACGAGTCAACCATCGTTGACTCCGGAAGCGAAGCCATTCCGGACGAAGCGAACTCGTTTAACCAGATCAAAGTCCCCTAGGTTGGTTGGAGCAAGCACTCCAACATCGTCGGAGACTCCGGTTACTCCGAACATTTCTGGAATCCCTGCCTCTACAGAATAAATTCCGCAACAGCAACAGGACATTATAACTGATCCTAGTGCGACGGTTAACACTTCTATTCCTGAACCGGTTCCGTCTACAGCCGATTCAGAAGGTGTTACTCCCCAACCATCTGCTGTTGCAGGACTTACATCTTCTTCGGCACCAGAAATATTTTACGGACCTGACGGTCTTCCTCTTCCTCCTGGATTGATTGCAGTAGAAGAGGTTGTGGAAGATCCTCCATCTAGCACTCCAACGCAACTTGGAGCTAGGATCGCCCTATATCCTCCTTCATCAGAAAATATTCACCCACCCTCGGAAGTTCCTGAAGAATCACTGAGGAATCTTTTGGATAGACTTAACATGTCTGAACAACCGTCAACATCAAGGACTGTGTCACTCAACACAGCAACAGCGGAAGCCCCTTCTGCTATTCTGACAATGTTTGCCGGCGTTCCATCTGTCCCAACCGGTTTTCAATCACTGGATGAAGTCCATCCTGGGACTATTTCGACAGTATGGACTGTTCCTGTTTGTTCGTCCGGAATTATATCTGGAATCTCTTACGTTGAGTCTCAACAAATTGATCCATCACAAGGTCAATTTGGGCAACCTGGTCCCCAAAGACAAATTATTCCTTTGAGCACTAGATTACCGTCGTTTGGAGGGCCATATACCCTTTCATTGTCTTCCCTAGAAGGACAACCATGCGTGAGTTCGCAACAAAATTTGGGTTTTGCTGGAATCACAACCAGCGGTTGGGTACCAGTCTTGTCTCAACAATCAAGAGTTGTATGCTCAATACAACAAAGTTCACATATGACAAACATTCCCACTACGCTGGCTATTGTAGCTGTATCGCAAGTACAAGCGTCACCAATTGTATGCCAACCTCAAGTTTCACAGGTAGCGATACAACAATCTATTGTACCTCCGACACAACCACAATCACCCACTAGAGGAATGGCACAGGTTCAAATGGGGAACCCCAACCCCAATCTTGGTCAAACAGTCAATGCTGGACAACAGTCCATGGCTTCACAACCATGGCTGGTGCAATACCAACAACCACAATTCCAGCAAGCTTACTAAGGATATAAGCAACAAGTCTTTGCGAGTAACGGGCAGCCGTATCAACCATATCATAATGGTTATGCCCATCAACCTTACCAAAGTTACCAACATCAAATCCATTATGCTGGTATGCAAAGACCGACTGCTCAAACAATTCCATCTTATCCTGGGTATGCTCAACCAAGCCTAAATCAATAGTTGCCCTTCGTAGCAACTCTAGAGTTACCAGATCTAAGTCCACTAACGAACAATCCAATTGCCTATGCCCCCTGGTGGTCGGCGATCCCGCATAAACTTCCGTCGGAAATTCCTAAATGCAATGGAAATCCGGGTGAAGACCCATCGAATCATGTGATGACCTTTCATCTATGGTGTTCATCAAACACTCTCAATGATGATTCGATTTGGCTTCGCCTCTTTCAACGCACGTTAACTGGTCCGGCAGCAAAGTGGTATATCAAACTGCCTAGAGCTTCATTTGATAACTTCAGTACCCTAGCCACAACCTTTTTAACCCATTTTCAATTACCTATCAGGTACGAAACAGGAACTGAGCTCCTTACCAATTTCAAACAAACGACAGCCACTCACATATCCGATCATATTCATGAGTGGCGACGTCATTGCAGAATGGTAAAAACATATGTTCCTGATCAGCTATTGGCTGAATGGTTTATTAAGTCACTGTTACCCGCTATTATAGAAGATGTGGCAAAGGGGGGAGTCGTCACTGAAGAGCAATTCATTGCTCGTGCACAATATCTAGACTTGATCTATACTCAGTCTGGCACTCTCTACGATAAAATCCCTGACGCTCCTAGACCAGAATTCTCCATCCCTCCGCCTCCTAAATCAAACAAGGACTCTCATGCCGGCGATGGTGTGATAGGCACGACAAGCACTAAAACCACAAAGGCCACATCCAAAAAGGCCCGCACGGTTTCGAATCAAGATGAAAATGAAGAACTTCTAGCCTCGGAAGTAAATGTTGTGTCAACAGACAAAGGCAAAGAAACCAAGCAACCAGGAGGCAAGAAGAAAAAACAAGGGAAGAAGAAAAGCCAGGGAGACTCATCTCCTAGGAAACCTTCTGCAAACCCTTCTGGGAATGTGAAACCCAAAACTCCATGTCATATATGTGACGAGGATCACTGGACACGGGACTGTCCATTTAAAGAAGAACTTAGAAAATCTTTCAAAAGTTCAAAAACCTCAGCTGTATTGACTGATCCGTTTCCAAACCCAGGAACAAATATGGTTGCTAATGAAAATGCTTCCCCGTCCCAAGTGCTAATGTTGTCAGTCTCGAAGCAACTGAATGACACTCTTATAACGACAAGGAGTAAAGATTACAGGAATCCACAGATATTGAACAACAAGGACAATGAACAACCTAGTAGTTCAACAACGACTTCAACAGAAGTCGTGCCACCCATCATTCCTAAATTAACAATAAAACCACCAAAGGGAGTAGTACACAAATCGACGTTTAATCCTCGTGCCCGAGCAGCACAACACTATA
>APFE030954468.1:89275-120097 GCA_000404065.3 Pinus taeda
TCTGTAACCAAGACAAAATTGGTCAAATGACCCAAGACTCAAAAATGCTAGGGGGCACCCTAGCCTAATGGTGCTGATGATAACAGGTCACCGCCTGTGCAATCATGCGTAAGAGCCTAGTCCATCGACTCGACACTCCAGTAGTATGACGCTGCAACCGCAAAGGCAGCTCATCAGTCCTCACGTCTGGGATGCCAAGGGTAAGACCCTCAACTTGGTCCTGTAGTGCCGAAAGAGTCTCAGCCACATCAAGGTCGCGAAGGATAGCCCTCCCAACTGCTTCTCCTGCTGGAGCGGCCGCTGGGTCTCTACAGCGCGCTGCTGGTCGAACTAGGCCAACATCTGCATGAGCATATGAGTTTTGATTAGTCTTGATCAGAAGAATATAAGAACATTATAAACAACAATGAACAGAGATATGGTCAGAAGAAAATTACCCATGACACCCCACTACTCTCCAACCGGCAGCACCAAATCCAGATCACCGATGAAATCCATACCAGCATATGGGAACCTGGCATAGACCATCTCCTGACGGTCAAACCACTCAAAGAAGGTCTCAGAGAATGAAATCTGGGGCTGGCTAGCATGTCGGGACATGAGATCAACCCATCTCTACATCCGTGGTTCTGTCGGTGGAGGTAGGCCAAGTGATATGTATTGTGGCTGCATCAGTGGGATTCGCTCCAAGGCGAAAGCAGTCAAAATGGAACCATAACCAAAGTTCTTAAATCTGCCACTCTTCACCTTGGTCAACTGTTCCTTCATCACAGAAAGTACTGCATCACACCAATTTAATACCTTGGTTCAAGGCATTCCAGAGCATACTGCATATAAGATCTGTTGGCTATATGGAGAGCAGAACTACCAGCCAGCCTAGCGAAAGTAAACAGGATGCTCCACAAGGGCCGGTCAGTGACGTCTCGAATATTGATCTTGCCATCCGCACTCAGCTGAAATCCCTCTCTACAATGCCGGCGAATGTACTCCCTTACAGACTCACCCCCACGGGCGGAACCTGATAAAGAGAGAGGGGCACCGTGCCTCGACAAGCCGGTTAAAAAATAGATGTCCACCACTGTCAAGGGGATCGATTTGCCCCTAATCTAGAATACTTGGTTGATAGGATCTGAAGCATTAATGAAATACTGCAACAAACTAATTTGTTGCCTCATGCTCGAGATATGGAAAAACTTCAGCAAGCCACAGTTCTGTAATGCAGCTATTGTGCCCGGATCATGTAAAGCAACAGTGTCCTCTTCTTCATGCTCGCATTCTTGCCATGTGACAACCATTTTCCTCCGATGAATCTCTGAAAAACAAACAAGGGAAGAGTCAGGATCTTCATTTGGTGAAAACAGGCAAAAATTTCATGAGGAAACTATGCAAAAATTTTCCTCCCTGCACCCATCGCACCCCAGCAAGTGTTCTAGGAGCGATGCACACTGACTAGTCAGTGGAGACATCAGTATGCATCACACCTTTCGACTAAGGAAGGGTGCGATGATCCTAGGGCAAGTTCTTCAAACCCCAAGGGCTCAACAGAACAGGGAAATGAGCTCAAAATCCAAAATGTAACACTAAGAGTTTATGGGCCCCGTTGGGGTTAGTTGGGTAGCCAAATTTATGGGGTCGTAACTTGGTCATATTATCTCCGTTTGATACGCATGATACCTCATTGTAAAGATATCTTAGAGGACTATAACTAAAAATGTGATTTCAATGAAATTACTCATAGGAATATTTCCAAAAAAAATGTCATTTAGGGCCTCAAAATAGCTCCAGAAGTTCACGACCCAAAAAATTGCTAAAAATAGTAAACTGTCTTACAATTACAGAAACCTGAAAAAAATAAATAATAAATAAATATTTAAAAAAAAAATTAAAAATAATAAATATATAAATAATATAAAATAAAAATTAAAAATAAAATAAATAAATAAATAAAATAAAATTATTATTTATTTTTAAAACGCATCGACGATGACCACACATGTTGCTTCGAAACGCGTCGACAATAATTCTTTTTATGTGATTTTACGCGAAGCTTCTTTTATAAAATTTTTATTTATTTTAATTATTTTTTTATAAGATTTAAAATTATATATTAATATATTATTTTTTGCAAACAATGGTTGGGGTCCAAGTGGAATAGGTAAGTGGCCACCAATATCCACCTGGATTACAAAGAGAAGTTGTTATGAGGACAACGCATAGTCAATAAGGTAAACCAAAGCAAGAAAAAAACTGGTAGGGAGATGCGACTAACTACACAGATCGGTGATTTCAAAATAGATCAGGTAATCCTAGACTTGGGCTCTGATGCTAATGTACTTCTGAACTAGACTTGGGAACGTATGGGGAAGCCTAATTTGCAGTGGTCACCAATTCAATTGTGCATGGAAAATCCACAGAAGATAATTCCAATGAGGCGCCTCCATGGAGTAACCATAGATTTTGAAGGAGCAAGCGCAGTGGCTAATTTCGAAGTTATTGAAATCATTGATGATAGTAATCCATACCCAATGTTGCTCATGATTGATTGTGCTTTGGACATGACTGCGATCATCAAATTAAAGAAGTGAAGCATGGTATTTGAGAAGAACGAACTTCGAGTAATTGTCTAGTTGGATCCAGCTAAAGGTTCGTGATACATAGAACTGTATGTTTACTCTTATGAATATGATGACATTGAGAACATATATAAGTTATCTTTGCGGAATCAAGATTGGATCAATCCTACTGCGGATGGAAGGATCATCTGGGAGGATAGCTCCTGCCAATCAGACTCAAATGAAGAGTTATAGAACTAGAAAAATCGGTTGCATGAGGTCTCTACGTTGCGATGTAATCGGCTTACAAAATCGCTACGTTGTGCATCTAGTGAGGTATGTAAGTTACCCTATTATGATGGTTTGAGTGAAGTCAATATATTTCTTGAACATTTTGAAAGGGATGTACCAAAGGAACATCGGTTCCAGGCCTTGGATCTAGCATTAAGGGCTACGGCTGCAAGATGGTGGGGTAGGCACAAGGATAACTTTGCTTATTAGAAGGAATATCGTCAAATGATGTGATTATGATTTAGATATGCGAACACCCGACTCACTGAAAAAAAAAATACAAAAGGATGATTCGCGCGAATATCTGATGCGGTGGACTAGGGCATGGGGTGCAATACCTCAACCTGAGTGGGTGCATATATTTGTTCATACTCTAGATGTTATCCTGAAGAACTAGTATTTAGAAACAGAGTTGCAACATGGGACCTCTGACTAGGATGAGATGGAAGAAATTTTCTGGGTTTGCATGCATTGATGAAGTGCTTCATGAGATTAAGACAATAATCTTCTGAACCCTTGTCAAACCGATCACGTGGGTACAGCCTGACTGGAGTACCTAGTTGCAACATGCTTTAGAATGTTACAATTTTATAACGGAAGAAGCTGACGAGGATCTGAGGAATATTAATTCCCCTAAATCATAAGGACAATGCGAAGTTGAGGGACTTAGTGTGGAGATCCCTGATATTTCGCAACTAGTGTGCATAAAGCAAGTGAACATTGGTGTTATAGACATGTTTGGGCACTTCAACCCCAATCACAAATGTCCATAAACTGAGGGCTCTTAAGTCCCTAAAAGGGTTGCTTCACTGCCTAAAGGAACAAGGTCAACTGATTACATCATCTCCCAGAAGTTCTCCACTGAAAATTGCTCATAAATGGTCAAAACTGGACCATCTGAAAGCTCCATGTAGAGGGTGCGATGCATATCACCTTCCCAATGTACAAGGTGCGATGCATACTGTTTTGCTCCTCTGTAGGGTGCGATGGTCGAGAATGGACAAATGGCAGGGACCAAAATGCGAGGTGGAAGATCATGGAATCTTCCAGAAGCTTCCCCTCTGACACTTGCCACTCCATTTTCGACCAAGGATGAGTAAGAGATCTTCATTCTCCAAGTGGAAGCAGGAACTATCAGAGAGAAGACACTAATCAAGATCTCAAAAGATGACTCACCTCTCTGTAATCATCTATATATGGATCCCTCATCACAGAGGTCCAGAGGCTGGAATTTTGTAATCTATAGAGAAGTGTTGTCAATATTCTTGTGTACATTCACAGTTTTGGGTGATTTTGCTTTGCTTGAGGTGAAAGAAGGGCTTCTTAGCTGGAGGATGATGTTGGGTCAGAGCTGCTCATGGTTGTAATCCTCTTGCTACTTTTATCTGAATAAAGCTATTCTTGTTTCCTTCCATATCCTGGTGTATTTGTTTATATGTGCTTGTATATGGTTTATGTACATCTGATCCTACATTATTTGTGAATTTAGATCCTTGTTTCTTGCATAATAGTATGTTGCTGTGATTCTACAGGTCCCTTTTGAAGCTGAGCAGACAAAGTGCGAGCAGCAAAACTCTATCAAAGAAGGAGAGGGAATCAAGCGCAAGACTCAGGTTGGCCCTCTTGGTTCTCCTCTCATCTATTTTCATAAAAGGAATCAACAATAGACTTTTATTGTTTGTTTCTAAGATAGCCACACATCTTAGTGGGAATAGCAGCATCTGTGTGGACACTATTCCCGTATAACAATTGGTTCAAAGGCAAAACCAAAATTCCCAAACATTGGTGACTATTGGGATGAAGATATAGTAGATACAGTAGCTGAATTTCTACATGAATACCAAGACTTATTTCCAACAAAGTTTTTTGACTTGAAGGGGATAGAAGGAGATTTGGGGGTAATGAAGATCAATTTAAAACCCGATGCGAAGCACGTTAAGCAGCGCCGATATCGGTTGAACCAAAAATACAAGGAAAAGGTACGAGAGGAACTTGATGAAATTCTCACATCTGGGATAATCAAGCCTATAGAGGAATCCAAGTGGGTCATTCCCATGGTGGTCCAAGAGAAGAAAACAAAGGGCAATATCAAGATTTGCATAGATCCACGAAAGATAAATGATGCATGACTCCATGATCCATTCCTCATGTCCTTCACAGATTAATTTCTCGATAATGTCGGTGGATATGAATTTTACTCCTTTATGGATGGATTCTTAGGATACCACCAAATAAAGATAGTTTCGGAGGATAGAAGAAAGACTACTTTCGCTACTGAATGGGGGTCATTCCAGTATACAGTTATGCCCTTCAGACTAAAAAATTCTCCTGCAATTTTCTCTAGGTTGGTTGTCATGGTGTTCAAAGATTTCATTCATAAGTTTTTGGAAGTCTACTTCGATGATTGGACAATGTTTGGGTTATTAAAGAAGCATTTTTCTAGTCTGTGCCTAATTTTAAATACCTATAGGAAGTACCAGATATCTCTTAACTTGAAGAAATGCATTTTCTGTGTACCTTACAGAATATCGTTGGCCCACGTTGTCTGTAATAAGGGATTGATGGTAGACCCTGCTAGTATTATTGTCATTATCAATATGGAGCCCCCTAGGAACGTCAAGTAGCCCCGTACAACATTGGGTCATATGGGGTAGTATAGGAAGTTTATTAAGGCCAATGCAGAGATCAGTGCGCCCATGGAGAAGTTGTTAAAGAAGGATGTTACATTTTGTTGGGATGATGATTTTCAGAAGAGAATGGATACTTTGAAGGAGAAGATGGTTATGGCGCCAATCCTAGTATTCCTAGATTGGAAGAAGGAATTTCATGTGCATGTGGATGCATCTTGCATAGCATTAGGAGTCATCTTAACACAACCAAGGGCAAGAGATATCGATCACCTGATTTACTTCACTAATCGGAAACTATCTAAGGCTGAAAGGAACTACTCAACCACAAAGCGCAAAGGTTCTTCCATGGTATATGCACTCTAGAAATTTAGGCATTATGTACTAGGTGCACACTTTAAGATGTACACGGACCATTCTTCTTTGAAGTACCTGGTCAATAACCCTGTGTTGGGGGGTGGGAGAGGTGGGGGGGGGGGGGGACCTGTAGGTGGTTGCTCCTTTTTCAAGAATATGATTTTGAAGTCATTGTGAAGCCTAGGAGATTGAATGTTGGACCAAACCAGATCCTATGCGCCGAACTATGGTGGCCAATAGTACATAAAGATTCTAATGTACTGTAGTGTGTGTGATGTGTGTCAAAGGACCGGGAGACCGTCGCGAAGGGATGAAATTCCAATAAATCCGAGGGTCACATTACAAGAATTTGACAAGTGGGAAATTGATTTTGTTGGACCTATTCAACCACCAAGGAAAAAGATGGGAGCACGTTATATTATCATTGCAACAGAATACTTAACCAAATGGGTCGAGCGATGGCATGTGAAGGATTATAGTGTGAACACTGCTACGACGTTCATATTTGAGTTTATTATGTCAAGTTTTGGATGCCCAAAAGTTCTTATGATTGATAGAGGGACGCACTTCCTAAATGAGACAATCGCAGCTTTGACAGAGGAGTTCTAGATGTGCCATCAAAATATTATGCCACATCACCCCTAGGTGAATGGAATTGTTGAAGGTTTCAACAAGATATTGGAGAATGCCCTCACAAAGGTATGCAATGTTAATAGGAACGATTGGGATGTGCACATACTAGCGGTTCTATGGGCCTATAGGACTACTTGTAAGAAATTGACTAGGAACACACCTTAGCAACTGGTTTATGGGGAAGAAGCAGTAATGCCGATGGAGTACATAGTGCCAAGCCTAAGAATCACAACAAATAAACAATATGGCAAATCGTGACATCGCAGAGGAACGAATCACGCAGTTTCTAGCATCGAAGGAAGACCGCTTTTTCGATGGATTTCATCAGCAGGTACAAGAATCTAGAGAAAAGGCATGGCACGATCAACACATCAAGTAGTGCACCTTCAAAAATGGCAATTTAGTAGTAATGTATGACAAAAATTTTACCAAGTTTCTGAGGAAGTTTCAAATGCACTAGCTAGGACCAATATAATTAAGGACATTTCGGATGGTGGTATAGTTCAGCTCGAGGTTGAGTGCAGAAATATTCCTGGGCAGGATTAGTGGGAGCAGGTTGAATACTTATAGGGATGATCCCACCCCTACACAATGACTACATTGACGCAGGAAAGTCTTAGTGCTTATGGCAGTTGAAAGAAAGCGTAGGACTATAAACTACGTTGCCAAGGAAAAATTTTGTCGAAGAAGGAAGGTTGTGCAATGTGTTGAAGGAATGTGTAGGTAGAAGCTGTGACAAGGTATTTATGCCACAAGGAGGATTTCTGCACAACCTGCCTAGAAAATGACTGTTGGAACAACTACAGTTGATTTGATGGCTATTTTTCTATTAAAAGGAGTGGGGGAAGTGCACTTAAGGTGAAAATCTGGGAGGATCTGCCACCAAAATCACATTTATGAGCAAGATTTATGGGGGAATCGATAGTTTGAATTCAAATCAAATTATAAATATTGCACCCCGCTCCACACTCGGCCACTTTGTTTCTTGAGAATTTGTTATGTATTGTTGCGCTTCAAGAGCCGAGTGAATTGTTGTATGTCAGGTTATCTGAGTTGGGTGGAATTTGAGAAAGAATTCCTAAAGAGATGGGTAGGAAATATCATGACTGCAACACCTCCAGTGCGTGTGAAAACACCAAGGTTTCTGAGGCCAAAACCTACTTCCTCTATGGCAAAGCAAAAAAAGCCACAGCAGGCCCCAGTTTGGCAATCGCCATGAAAAATCCCAACTGAGCACAGACAAAATGGTTGTATGGATAAGAACAAGTAGCCTATGGAACCCCAGGACCTAGATAAAGAAGAGCTGACTATGGGTATGGAAAATATCATCGAAGAGGATGCGGAGCCAATTTCTCAGTTGTCACCTTATATACCCCCAACGAAACCAACTGCCAAAGTAACTAAGGACCCTGACTTGTTAAAGCTCAAGGTATTCACACCTTTCCTACCAAAGGAAGTACCTATTGAGGGTGACTTGCTGGCCCAGGTACCATTTATGAAGATGGAGGACTCGGATTTGGATGACCATGAGAAATTCCCACAATTAGAACCTAATAAATACTTGAAATCGGTCTACTATGAAGAGGCATGCATCACAAGGCTTGAACCAGTAGTGGGCAACCGGTATTGAGTGCACGGGATTGCTCAACATGTTCTACATCCCACATTTTAGCCACAAAATTATTAATACCATCTGTGTGCACCATTTGTTGGCGATGTTCATGATGGGTGCCTCTAGTTGGGAGGGCCCATCCAAATTGATGACATGCTGGTCCACAGAATCACAACACTACCATATCAGGGCGCGAACCCATAGACGCTTTTGTGGGGAAGTCACGGGATAAATAGCTCACGGATAAGATGAAGAGCGACTTCATGTTGGTGAACAAGTCGTAAGGATATGCCATTAGCTCTATATCAAATGAAGATGTGTGATTTTCTAAACAGATCTTGGCAGGAGAAATAATGAGGAAGTGGTGTGTCAATGAATTACCGACACCAATGGTATCCTTAGCTGTGTAGCACAACCAAGGGGTCCAATTCAAGTGGGAAAAGTACTTCTATGAAGAATTCCTGGATGATTATTGAGAATCCTAGGAGGAAGGAAAAGTGTTCCACTATGAGTGGCTACGGTTATTCATTGCATTAATAGCTTGGTGGATGCTATAGGATTCCTAGTTCCCAATGAAGGATCCAGACTTCTATGAGGCTGCAAAATTTGCCTCGCTATGGGCAACAAAGGAACCTGATCGTGTCATTGAAAAAAAATGATATCGATACTGTTAGAATCAAAATTGTGTATGGTGATTATCTAGAAACCACTGTTGTCACGCACTATGTTCAAATAATATCGGTGCAGTGTAGATTTTAAGGCTGATTTCCATCATGTATACATCTGAGCGAGGCACGATATGACAAATAAATGGACGACATTTCCATTTTGGTCACCGAAGATGATATCGCACAGTTAGTCGATAAGTGGCCGGCTGACTGGCTTCTTCCCACGGAAATTGTCGAAGGCATCATAGGGACTAGTGCCAAAGCCACAGCAGGCACCAATAAACCAGTGCAGAAGGAAAAGAAGAAGATGACCATTGATCTGGAGAGAAATATCATGCAAGAACCAAAGGGTGAGCACGACGAAGATCCACATACCGAAGAACTAGATCAGGGCACTTAAGACCCCTTTGTAGACCTGAAGAACGTTGGTTCTCCTTTTATTCTTAAAAGGTGAAAAAAGTCAGGTGCAAGAGGTGGACGCAAGAAGAAAAATTTGTTGGGTGTGGAGCCTGATTATCTTCTTTGTTCAGAGGTATCACCGTATTGGACCCCAGTTCGTAATGTGGTGGCAACACCACCCGTAATATTTTTGATACAAGGGGGGTTCAGGGGGGGCAGCACTGATCTTTAAGAACCCCCCCCCTAGAGGGGGATTGGGGGCAGCGCCCTCAAAGCTAAAAATATATGTAAAATTGCCTTGTAAAATGTTGTAATTTCGTAGTCAATCTAGGTCGTTCATTAGGGGGAGTTCTAGTGGTAGAAGTTATGTTTAATTTAGGGTTTTTTGCCCTCGAAGGCAACCCCGCGCTATATATGAGCAAATTGTATTGCATCTATGTAGATCTATATTCTGAGTGAGAAAGAGAAAGGAGATTGAGTGAGAGAGAAGAGAGAATTAAAACAGATCTGTTGTAGGTTGTATCTCTTTAGTTTGTTGGATAATATAAAAGGAAGGATTGGTTGTTTCCGTGGACGTAGCCCAAATTGGGTGAACGATGTATATATGTGTCTCTCTTGTTTTATGTGTTTTCTGTGTTTATATTTCTGTAATATATTTTATGTGTTTCATTGCTCTATAATATATAATTTTATAACAACTGGTATCAGAGCCGAAGGTGTATTTTGCTGATAAACTCGCAGGAGAGAAGGGTTCCTAGTTCGAGTGGGGGTAATGGCAGAAGATGGTAGGTTTAGGGTCGAAACATTTAACGGCCAAAACTACCAGTTGTGGAAGATACAGATGGAAGATTATTTGTACCAAAAATATTTGTACCGACCATTGAGCGGAAAGACAAAGAAGCCGACAAGTATGACAGACACAGAATGGGATATCCTCGACAGAAAGGCACTTGGAACAATACAACTGTGCTTAGCGGTGTCGGTAGCCTTTAATATTTCAAAGGAAACGACAACAGAGGGTTTAATGAAGGCATTGGCCAAACTATATGAAAAACCCTAGGCTTCAAATAAGGTATTTCTTATGAAGCATTTATTTAATATGAAGATTTCAGAAGGTGGATCTATTTCTGATCATTTAAATGAATTTAATACAGTTTCCAGTCAGTTAAGTTCTATAGGGGTAACTTTTGATGATGAATTTAGGGCTCTGTTATTTCTGTGCTCATCTAGAATGTTGGAATGGTTTAGTTATGGCCATTAGTAACTATCTCTCTGCATCTAGTACTTTAAAGTTTGATGATGTTGTCAATGCAATCCTTAGCAAGGAAATGTGATAGAAAAGCTCCGGTGAGACATTAGGTAATGCTTTGACTGCAGAGACTAGAGGAATAAAAATGGAAAGACGAAAGATCCCAGGATATCGTAGTAAGTCAAGGAAAGGCAGATCCAAGTCCAGATTAGGGATAGTGTGTTGGAAATGTGGGAAGAAAAGACACCTGAAGAAAGATTGTAAGTCTTGAAAGGGAAAAGAAGGAGATGCGCAACAAGAAAACAATCATTGTTATGAAACCAGCTCACAAAAAGATAGAAAAGATAGATCAATGCCTTATAAATAAGCCTCTTTGAGTGGGCCACCTCCTTTACATTACACAAATGAACAATTCTTGGATGATATAAATGACAAGACATCCTTTCTATATATACGAGTTTAAGGGGTCATAATATAATCAGATCCGACATAACAATAATAATGTAAGGGCACAATAATAAAAATAGTGGGCTTCTATGGGGCACAATAATAACAATATGGGGACTACATGAGCACAAAAATATAATAAGGGGTTTGTACTAATAACGATAAGGGGTTACACTAGTAGTATAGGGACCTAACATGACCTTCTCCTTCAAGAAGTGTTGTCCTCAATGCTTGAGTAGAAATTCTTGTCCTCCCATGTGGAATCTTTATCGGGTAAGTTCTTCCACTTGATGAGATAATCTGAAATTGACTGATTTCGTAGCTGTCGGGTTCTTGCTTCTCTGACTGCTCCAGGTTCCAATATGATTTTTCCTTCCTCGTCAAGTTCTAGAAATATTGTTTGAACTGGGATCTTCTACAACTTTTGAATGAGTGGCCACACTTCTTCGTCCTTCTTCCATTCATCCCTTGCTTCGTTTATCCAATCTGGTTGGATAATAGAAATAGAACAAAACAATGCTTCCACACCCTCATCCTTTTTTGAGAATGCATCTGCAACAACATTTTTCTTCCCTTTTTTGTGGATGATTTCAAAGTCATAAACCAACATATTTGTGACCCATTTTTTTTGTTCTTCTAAAGATAATCTTTGTTCTAAAAAGTATTTAATACTATCATGATCCATTTTTACCTTGAAGTGTCTTCCCATTAGGTAAGGTCGACATTTCTTAATTGCATGTAGTATTTCCAACATTTCCTTCTCATAAATGGCTTGTTTGAGATGTAGCTGTAAAAATACCCAATCTACATCAAAACTTCTTTCACTGCGATTTTGATCTGCCTATTGTTTCATTTGATTCTGCACCAAAGTGGTGTTATCCTTTAAAAGTTGGAGAACTTGTAGTTGATGCTCGATGTGATATTTCACTGCTTGAAGCTTTTTCTTCTTGATATGTTCTTCTATCTTGAGAGTTTGAGAAGTGGTAATTTCTTCCAATGCATTACAAGATATGGTCAAATTCATTTCTTGATGCTCAATGTGATCTTTCACTTCTTGAATATTATTCTTCTTGATATGTTTGTCTATCTTGATAGTTTGAGGAGTGGCAATTCCTACCAATGCATTACAAGATATGGTCAGATTCATTTGTTCTTTCTCGATGTTATCTTTCACTTCTTGAACCTTTTTCTTCTTGATATGTCCTTCTATATTGAGAGTTTGAGGAGTGGTAATTCTTTCCAATGCTTTACAAGATGTGGTCAGATTCATTTATTCTTTCTCTGGGATTGGTTCCTGGTGTATATCCTCTTCTTTTGAAGTTTCTTGATCATTTTCTTCTTCCTCTCCACAATCAATGTAAAATAATTTCTTCTTATCACACTTATGACCTTTAGTGTATTTGTTATCACAATTGTAACAAAGCCATTTTGCTCTTTTTTCTTCCAATTGTTGTGGTGTCAATCTTGTAGGTTATGAAAGGCTAGGAGAAACAACACTTCCATCTTTATAGTTGTGAGGGGTACACTTCCTTGTTTCCATACTTTTACTTTCCACTTTTCTTGCCAACCTGAATGCCTTCTCCAATGAATCAGGTTCCCAAAGACAAACCTCATGTTGAATGTTATCATTTAGTGTCCCTATGGAGACATCAATCCTCTGCTTCTCTTGAATATTATTTTCCCTTATATTCAATTTTTGAAATTCCTCAATAGGCTCTTCCATTGAACACTTTTGTTTGAGATTTATCAATTGGCTAAAGAAGGTGTTGCTCTGTGTATCCTCATAATGTGCTATCATTTCCTCCGTGAAAATTGACCACGTAACAAGTGATCTACGAGAACAAATCCCTTTATACCATAGAAATTGATCTGATTCTAAATATGAATATGAAATACATACCTTTTGTAAAAATTGCACCTCATGTAGATCAAAATATTTCTCCATCTGTAGTATCCAATTTACTGGATCCTTGCCATCAAACTTCTTCATATCGCCTTTTCTTGATTTTAGGAGCTCGATCTTGAAATGACTGTAACTCTGTACTTTTAGATCTCCAAGTTCTAAAATTTCGTCCTGCCATAGCCCTTTGAGTCCTCTTTCTAACGTCACAAGTCTAATCAAGATTGGGTTCTTCAAGGAAGAGCTATGTCAAATCTCCCACAATGACCTGATTATAGACTAGTTCAGTAGAGAGAACTTGTATGAAGTTCCACGTGTCATTGTTTCAACCTTAGGACCTAAAACCGTTACACAGAAAACTATAGTTCGTCCTATTTCTGTAACTTCTTACGAAATTTCAATCTGATGCTCACAGATAAAGTTATGATGATTTTCCCAAGGTCACCTGTTTGGAATGTATTTCAGGAGTCTGCAAAAACCCTAATTTCCTCAGATCATAACTCCGAACATATAGCGAGACAAGATCTGAAATTACGACCTGAGGTTCAAAATCATTTCTTCTCAAATGGGTTTTGTTTTTTAGTGTCTAAAACTTCATATAGAAAATGTTATAGTGAAAATTACACAATGACCTGTTTTAGATGAAATTCTGGAGCTTGCAAAACCCTACATTCCTCAGATCATCTGTCCGAAAATATAGCGACACAAGATTTGAAATTCGAACACGAGGTTCAAAACGATTTCTTCTCAAATGGGTGTTTTTTTAAGCTTCTGATACTTTGTACATAAGAATTTAAAGCGAAAATGTCACCATGACCTGTTTGAGCAACGACACCCTATAGTCCAAAGCTCTGATACCAAATGTTATGAAACCAACTCAGAAAAAGATAGAAAAGATAGATAAATGCCCTATAAATAAGCCTCTTCGAGGGGGCCGCCTCCTTTACATTACACAAATGAACAATTTTTGGATAATACAAATGACAAGACATCCTTTCTATATATACAAGTCTAAGGGGTCATAATATAATTAGATCTGACATAACAATAATAATGTAAGGACACAATAATAACAATAGTGGGCTTCTATGGGGCACAATAATAACAATATGGGGACTAATGGGCACAACAATGTAATAAGGGGGTTGTACTAATAACAATAAGGGGTTACACTAGTAGTATAGGGACCTAACAATCATGAAGCAAATGTGACAGGTGATGTGTTGCAAGATGCTTTGATTCTTTCATTAGAAAATATTATTGATGCATGGGTGGTAGATTCCGGGGCCTCATTCCATGCCACACCTAATAGGGAACATTTTCATGATTATGTACAAGGAGATTTTGGACAGGTTCGATTGGGTGATGATAAACCCTGTAAAATCACTGAAATGGGTATAGTTTTCATGAAACAATAGAATGGAAATAAATGGCTATTGAAGGAGGTAAGGCATGTTCTATATCTAAAGAAAAATCTAATTTCAACAGGGCAGTATAGAGGTGAAGGATGTGTAACTACTTTTATAGATAAAACCTAGAAGGTCACTGAAGGAGCCCTGGTAATAGAAAAACGAGAAAAGGTTGGTACATTGTACTTATTCAATCGTATTTCTAATTATGATAATGCTTTAACCTCTACAGAAGAATATACAGCATTGTGGCATCATAGGCTTGGGCACATGAGTGAGAAGGGGATGCAGATTCTTCACTCTAGAAATTTGTTGCCAAGTTTGAAGCATGTTGATTTAAAATTCTGTGAGAATTGTATTTATGGAAAATAGAAGAGAGTCAGATTCCTCATAATTGGGAAAGAAAAGAAGAGTGGAAAATTAGAGCTTGTGCATACAGATGTATGGGGACCTGCTCAGGTATCATCTCTCAATGGCTCTTGTTATTATGTTACTTTTATTGATGATGCAACCAAAAAGACCTGGATTTATTGTATTCGAAATAAATTTGATGTATTTGATACTTTCAAGAAATGGAAAGATTTGGTTGAAAATGAGATGGAAAAAAGGTTGAAGTATCTCAGATCAGACAATGGAGGTACATATTGCAGAAAAGAGTTTGATAGGTATTGTTCAGAGAATGGGATTTGTGAGAGAAGACAGTTCCATGAACACCACAAGAAAATGGTGTGTCAAAAAGGATGAACAAGACAATCTTGGAGCGTGCAAGGTGCATGAGATTGAATGCAGGATTACCTTTACAATTTTGGGTAGATGTTGTAGATACTGTTGTTTATCTAATAAACAGAGGGCCTTCAAGTTCTTTGGATGGTGGTGTTAGCTCTGTTTTATATTATATATATATATATATAATATAATATATATACATATATATAATATTATATATATATATAATATATATATATATATATATATTATATATATAATATATATATATATATATATATATATATATATATACATATATATAAGAATATATATAGATATATATAGATATAATATCTAAATAATATAGTAGATATATATATATCTTTGGCATTTGGAGGGCCAAATACCAGCTCGGCCATGTGTTTATGCTCAAAAAGAAAGCTCGCAGCAATCCTCTTCTTCCTTCTCCTTCATTCCACTAACTCTCCTTTAACCCTGCTATCTCTACTTTTCCTCCAAAACTCGACATAAGCCTTTGCTTCTTCAAGCCCCGAAGCACTAAGTTCAAAGCCCCATAGCGCCGCCATCACATGACCTCGCACCCCCATAACCCATAGCCACCTTTTAATCATAGCCGTCCATCACCACATCTCAATCCAATGGTTCCCCCACCACATTCAATAAACAGCCTGCCCATTTGTTACCCCACGGCCAAATCACCTCCGCTACGATCGGACGACGTTCGCTCTCCCCACGCCTGTGAAATAACAGCGTGTTAACTTGCAATGAAAAGTGGTTTTCGTGTTTCCCCGCCGCCACGCGTCACCATCTCAATGGTATCGCGTGCCCTTGTACGTTTACCGCCCATCATCCGAAAGTGGTGCGATCAATACTGCCTGCCGCCGAAACCGTCGTTCCCACACGTTAAAACCCGCGCATCTCCTCTGCCCGATGACCATTAAATCTGCCCACTCGAGATCCAATGATTCGCGATTGTCTTGCCCCCCGCTTCCTCTCGATACCTCCCGTTGAGCGATCTCCGCCGTCTATCCGCTTGATCTGACGGCTGATCTCCTCCCTCTGTCCTGCTTGTACTTCCACCATGCACTCCTCTCGCCTTGATCATTCCGTGCACCCAAAGGACAAAAATGAACTTCTACCTGTACCTGGTGCATTTCCTCCTCAACCACCGCATTCAACAGACTGTATACCCAAGAAGAAGAAGGACAAGTCTTGAGCAGAAACTTGCATTGAACAAGCATGGCATTTTATCTTATACAACACTCCAGCCACCTTAGAGGACAACAGAGAACCCGAGGAGATCAAACTCATCTGATACAACAAGCAATTGCACTTAGAAGCTCTACTAGGCAATTGGAGTGGTTGGTGGTCAATTATGACCCCTCCACACTTAGAGTGGCCGAGTGCCTTTGTATTCAAACTCTATATATACCCAGAAACAAGATGTAATTAGGGTTGATGGTTGTTGTTTTGATGTAAGGTTCAACTTCTGGAGACTGTAACTGCTTTGATACTTGCAGCGTCTCGTCTTCATTTTTAGCTAATACAAGCTTCTTTTGTTGTTAATTGCTCACTTTCCATTCCTATTCTATTCTTGGTTGTGCCTGTTATGCAGTTTTCCTAAACTCTTGATGTTTAGCATTAGAGGAGCTGTCATCCTACTCTTTGGTAAAATCTTGTATGTATCAGTGAATGTGTTATTTAGGTTTCTTTTCACCTAATGCCAAAGAGCTGTTAGCCTATCTGTAAATTGGGGAATTATATTTGCAGACCTCTTTACTGGTTGCAGCCGGCCATCACAGGGTCCTGTACATCTGCTAGTGTGGTCAGTATTCTCCATATTCACCCAATCCTTAAAATTGTAAGCAATTGGTGGTCTAAAGCCTTGTAGGCTAGGGGTGTTCATGCATGTCTGGAGTCAAGCACAGTAGGAGTGGTTATCTGGCTTGAACAAGCATCATTCCTTCCACTCATCCATTTCCAACCTTTAGTTGAGTCTCTAATGTCCTGAGCATCTCCGAGCTACAACCTAGGAGAGTTTCTTGGGGTGATAACATTAATTGGTGCCATTGCCGGGGAGAGGAGATTGAAGCTCAGCTTCTCTGGGAGAATGACACAATTCCAGCTTTGATGATAGACAAATTCTAGACACATTTCTAGTTGTAATTATCTATCTGGCAACTCTACTGGAGGATCAACCTAGTGGCGAATCCACATTACAGTTCTGGCTCAGTTTGTGAGGCATACTCAGAGAAATCCTCAGAAATCACCAACTAACCTAGTGCCTGACCCTGAGAAGATTGTTAAGCAGAAGAAAACATCACAGAAAGGAGCATTAGGATCAGGTAAGCCTAAGAAATCTTACGTGTCTCTGCAGGAGAAGATTATAGCTGAGAATGTGCATTTTGAAGATATAGAGCCTAGCATTGTTAGTGAAGAACTACCCTCAGATATTCATAAAGCTCCTGGTTCTTTCAGTTCCCCTTTGAATCTTAGTCCAAAGAGAGCCTCCCATACAGTCCATCATATTCCCTTGTTTCTGTCATCTATTTCATTGGTTTCTATCATTCAATCTGCCAGTATCCTTCCACCTACCTCAGCCATGGCAGGCCAGCAAGCACCTATAAAGATGGAAAGAATCATAGCTGCTAGATATGCACCCTTGGTCTTGCCTGTCCCTTTGAATGCCATGCCTGCAGGAGAATACCAGAAATACATGCCTAAGTTCACTGGTACAGAAGGGGTAACAGCTGAAGAACACCTTGAATCTTTTTATAGCTATGTTGATAACCTAGACATTAGTGAGGATGATGTGTGGATGAGAGTATTTGTCCAGAGCCTTGATGGAGAGGCTAGGAAATGGTTTAGAGAACTAGCCCCTAGGTCTATAGCAGACATTGAAGCATTAGATGATGTATTTTTGAAACACTGGGGGGATAAAAAAGACTTGCTATATTACCATACTGAGTATGGTAACCTGAAGAGGGAAAATGGGGAATCTTTGCCTGATTTTAATAAAAGATTCAATCGTATGTATAGTAAGATACCAGCTGAAGTAAAGCCAACCCCCACCTCTGCCAACCTCACCTATGCCAATGCTTTTGACTTTGATTTTTGCCTACTCTGAAGAGAAAGAAGATGTGCCACTCTAGCTGATATGCAAGATGCAGCTTTAGAAGTGGAGTCAAATATCATTGCTGCAGAAAAGCTCAAAATTCATGCTGACAGAAGGAGGCAGAGAGGTGAGGCTACTTCTTCCTCTGCTTCATCTTCAGATCCTAAGTTAGACAAAATGACTAGAATGATAGAGTCACTGACCACTGAGATATCGAAGCTGAAGGTTGAGCAAAACTCTAGGAAGGCAAGGCTTCCAAACACATTTTCTCCAAGAAATCCAAATCCATTTAGAAGAGCAAATGAACAATTGCAAATCATTCAGAGGGGTAAAGAAGCAAATGATGAACAGAAAGTTAAGGCTCCTTTTCAAAACGTAGTCATGGAGGAGGATCAGTTTGAAGAAGAGGATGAAATTCATTGCATGGAAGATAAAGGCAATGCTGCCTTTTTGACATTGGTTGCCTACGAAGAGTCATTGCTACAGGACCAAAACAGTCAAAGGTGGTACAGAGAGGTTGTTCTACTAGCTGATGAGAAGCAAAGATATAATCTGAGGTCAAAATCAAACAATGTCAAGGAGAATCCTGCCCAGAAATCTGTTGTCCCAACAGAGTCACAAAACATCAGACAGAAAAGACCAGCAGCTGACCTAGTCATCCTCAAAGCACCAACTCAAGAGGTAAGAGGTCCTGACAAGTCCCCTTCCCCTTTTAGCTTTGAATCAGAAGTCCAAAATTTAAAAATATATGTACCTCTGTTAGAACCTGTAAAGAGTGAAGTGTTTAGGAAGCCTATCCTTGAGGCCCTTGAGCTGAAAGCCACACAAACCTCCACTGACTATGCCAATTTGCAAGATGATAAGCCTGTAGTTGTGCTTAGCCCAATGACCGAGCCTGTTGATGATACTTCTCCATCATTTTATGTCTCTTTGACCATTAATGACAAAACCCTCCACAACTGCCTGTTAGACACAGGGGCCAGCCACAATTTGATGCCTAAAGCTGTCATGGAAGAGTTAGGCCTTGATATCACTAAACCATATCATGATCTATTCTCCTTTGATTCAAGAAAGGTGAAATGTCTAGAATTGGTCAAAGATTTAGCCATTACCCTAACCCAGCTACCCATGAAGAGCATGGTGATGGACACTGTGGTAGCAGATGTCCCTCCTAAGTTTGCATGTTGCTATCCAGAGGATGGATTAAGAGACTAGGTGGGACATTACAAAATGATCTATCTTATGCCACTATCCCAGTTTTTGGAGGGGAAAGCAGGAGATTGTATAGAGAAGCACAGCTGGCATACATCATCAGTGATGAGAAGAATCCTTCTAATCATCCCATTTACACTGTGAACACTGATTTTGGAGCATGTATTCTCCAAATAGAAGAATCCCAGAAGGCCTTATTGTAGTTAAAGAAACCAATAATCTAGGCCAAGGAAGAGCAAGGAAGTCAGGTTTGGGAGATGTTCTTTGATGGAGCATGTTCCAGGGAGACTGCAGGAGCAGGGATGGTGCTGATATCTCCAAAATAAGAAAGCACACATCTGTCTTTTAAGTTGGCCTTCCAAGTCACCAACAATATAGCAAAGTATGAGGCTCTAATATTGGGTATTAACGCAACAAAAGACAGAGGAATCAGAAGCATAAAGGTGTTTGGGGATGCTGATCTTATCATTCAACAAGTGAACAAAACTTTTCAAGCAAAGCACCCAAGGCTGAAAGCATACAGAGATGAGGTATGGAGACTCAAAGATTCTTTTGATAGTTTTTGTATCTCATATATCCCTAGAGTCAGAAATCAGCTTGTTGATTCCCTTGCTGTGTCTGCTAGCATGTTTATCCCTCCCATGCCTCCCAGACTAGTTTATGAAGTTCAAATGAAATATAGACCATCCTTGCCTAATAATGTCCAGCATTGGAAAGTTTTTGAAGATGATGATGAAGTAAATAGGTTTCTGCAAGTCATTGATGAATACTCTGAAATGAAAATTGACCAAGAAAATGAAGCCTTGGAAGGAAGCCCCAGATCCCAGCTTTAGAAACAGAATTGGTAAAGATAGCATTGTCCAACTGCCTAGCGATCATATACCTAAGGGTCCAGTTCCTTTAGAAACGTTGTACGATCAGAACGATGTGCCTTATAAGGCTGCCCAAAAAGAATACCAATCTACAGTCCATAGGCATAATATAGGAAGTCCAGAGCAACCAAGATACATAAATCTGTCCACTAATCTGTCTGCTGCCCAATGTTCTGAATACTGCAATTTAATGAAGCAATTGGATGATGTCTTTGCCTGGGAATATAGTGACCTAAAAAATTATGACAAGAAGATCATCCAGCGTAAAATTCCTTTAGAGAAAGACACCATCCCTTTCAAACAGAAGCTGAGACCAATAAACCCTTTGCTCCTCCCGCTGATTGAAAAAGAAATCAGGAAGTTACTGGCTGCCAAAATTATAGTTCCTCTCAGATATTCAAAATGGGTAGCCAATTTGGTAATGGTGAGGAAGAAAAGTGGAGAAATCAGACCCTGTGTTGTTTTCATAAACTTAAACAAATGCTCTAAAAAAGATAATTATCCTCTACCCAAGATGAAGAATTTGCTACAAAAGGTCTCAGGAGCCAAAGTGATGTCTTTCCTGGACGGATTTTCAGGTTATAATCAGGTTGTTGTACATCCAGATGACCAAGAGAAGACCGCATTCACCACTCCTTGGGGCACTTTTATGTATTCCAAGATGCCTTTTGAACTGATGAATGTTGGAGCTACCTTTCAAAGGGCTATGGATATAGCATTTGTGGGAGAGAAGGATAAGTTTGTCCTCATCTACCTAGATGATATAACAGTATACTCCAGAAGCCATTAGGACCATTTGCAACATTTGAAGTAAGTGTTCCTGAAGTGTAGGAGGTTTGGGATTTCCGTCAATCCTAAAAAGTCACAGTTTGCTTTAGAAGAATGCAAGCTGTTAGGACATGTTGTTTCTGCTGCAGGTGTCCGAATTGACCCAGAAAGAGTAAAAGCAATACAAACCTTGTCTGTCCCAAGATCAAAGAAAGATATCCAATCCTTTCTGGGCAAAATAAATTTTGTAAGGAGGTTCATCCCAAATTTTGCAGAACTTGTAAAACATATTACCTCCATGTTGAGAAAGGGGTCAGAGATCAAATGGACTGATGCAGCAAGAAGATCCTTCGAGTCCATTAAGAAAGCCATTATGGAAGCTCCTACTTTAAGCAGTCCAGATTACCGCAAGGAGTTCCATATATTTTCATTTGCCTCAGTGGACACCCTTGCAGTGGTTTTAATGCAAGCAGATGAGGAAGGCTCAGAGCATCCAGTGGCATTCTTCAGCAAAACCTTAAGAGATGTTGAGCTAAATATCATTTAAAAACAGGAATATGCTCTTATAAAGTCTTTGAAAGCATTCAAAATTTACATTCTGCATTCCAAGATAATCGCATATGTACCCTCTGCTTCAATAAAAGATGTCCTAATGCAGCCTGATGCTGATGGAAGAAGGGCTAAATGGATTACAAAGCTAATTGAGTTTAACATAGAACTGAAGCCCACCAAGCTTGTCAGAGGTCAGGGTCTTGCTAGATTAATGGCTGAGGAAAATTGTAGAATGCTAGACATGGATTTTATAAGCATGATTTCAGAAAACAGTCAGGCAGCAGAAGAAACAGCTGAACCGGGGAAAAATCGGTCATTAGCAAAAAATGTAGCTTCTTGTGATTGATACTCTGCAATAGCTCAATTCTTACTGAAGTTATAATTTCCTCCAGGTCTTATTTCAAGCCAAGCCAGAACTATTAAGTTCAGGACAGCAAAATATTGCATCCATGAAAATCTACTCTATTGGAGGGATCCCTCTGGGATTTTTTTAAGATGTCTAGACAAAGAACAATCCATGGAAGTAATGCAGCAATTTCATTCCCGCATGTGTGGAGGACACCATTATTGGAAAACTACAGCTCACAAAATCCTCAGAGCTGGGTATTATTGGCCCACCTTGTTTGTCGATGTATTTTCATTTGTTAAATCTTGTGACAGCTGCCAAAGATTTGAAGGGAAGCAGCAATTGAAGTCCCTGCCCTTAAAACCTATACATGCTAGTGGCCCTTTTCAACAGTGGGGCTTGGATTTCATTGGAGAAATCAATCCACATTCCAGTGGCCAACACAGATGGATCTTAGTAGCCACTGGTTATTTCACTAAATGGATTGAGGCCATTCCTACTAGAAAGGTTGTTCATCATGTGGTCATAAAGTTTTTTACGGAGAATATCTTCACCCAGTTCGGCTATCCACATAAAATAATCACAGATAATGTAGCAGCCTTCAGAGCAAAAGAATTGGTGGGCATGTGCAATTCAATGGGCATTAAACTGGTTCATTCAACCTCATATTACCCTCAAGGCAATGGTCTAGCAGAATCTTCCAACAAGAGTTTGATAAGGATAATTAAAAAGTTGTTGGAAGACAACAAAAAGAATTAGGATCCTAAGCTCAAATATGCACTGTGGGCCGATAGAGTGACGACCAAGAAATCCAAGGGGAATTCCCCATTCAAGTTGTTATATGGCACTGAGGTTGTGTTCCCAATTCAGTTAACCCTCCCTGTGGCAAAATTCCTACAAGAAGAGTAGAATGAGGAAGAAGACATGGCTAAAAGGATCACTAATTTAGCAGAGGTACATCAAATCAGAGAACAGCTGGTTGAAAGGTCTGTGGCACATCAGAAGAAGGTCAAGGAAGCCTTTAACAAAAGGAAAAAAGCAGATAATTTTCAGGTTGGAGATTTGGTTCTTAAGTGGGATGCACTGAAAAAAGAAGAAATGCAACCATGGGAAGTTTGATGCTTTCTGGACAGGGCCTTTTATCATTTCTCAGATTCAAGGGAACAATACCTTCATACTGCAAAGTATGGGAGGGGAGATAGTTTTTGATGGCCTAGTTAATGGGCGGTTTCTGAAAATTTATGTTGCTTAAGGTCTTCTGACCTTAATATTGTAAATATGTTTTTTTCTTATCAGTTTAGTGTAGGCTCAGTTAGATTCCATGCCCAATGGAACACTAGGAAATTTTGTTAATCTGATTTTCATAGGAAAGGTGTTGGTCTGCAAGTTCTTGAGACCTCACAGGGAGGGTCTCATCCCCAGAAGGAGCCAGTGTTAGCTATGCTATATATATATATATATATATCTTGACATTTGGAGGGCCAAATACTAGCTCGGCCATGTGTTTATGCTAAAAAAGAAAGCTCATAGCAGTCCTCTTCTTCCTTCTCCTTCATTCCACTAACTCTCCCTTAACCCTGCTATCTCTGCTTTTCCTCCAAAACTCGGCATAAGCCTTTGCTTCTTCAAGCTCCGAAGTGCTAAGTTCAAAGCCCCATAGCGCTGCCATCACATGACCTCGCACCCCCGTAACCCATAGCCACCTTTTTATCATAGTCGTCGATCGCCGCATCTTGATCCAACAGTTCCCCCACCGCATTCAATAAACAACCTACCCGTTTGTTTCCCCACCGTCCGATCACCTCCGCTACGATCGAACGGCGTTCGCTCTCCCCACCCCCGCGAAATAACAGCGCGTCAACTCGCGATGAAAAGTGGTTTTCGTGTTTCCCCGCCACCACGCGTCACCATCTAAATGGTATCGTGTGCCCTTGTACGTTTACCGCCCATCGTCTGAAAGCGGTGTGATCAATACCACCTACCACCATTCCCGCACCTTAAAACCCGCGCGTCTCCTCCGCCCGATGACCGTTGGATCTGCCCACCCAAGATCCAACAGTTCGCGATCGTCTTGCCCCCCGCTTCCTCCCGATACCTCCCTCTGAGCGATCTCCGCCGTCTATCCACTTGATCCGATGGCTGATCTCCTCCCTCCGTCTTGCTCGTACTTCCACCATGCACTCCTCTCGCCCTGATCATTCCGTGTGCCCGAATGACAAAAACGACCTTCTACCTATACCTGGTGCATTTCCTCCTCAACCATCGCATTCAATAGACTGTATACCTGAGAAGAATAAAGACAAGGCTTGAGCAAAAACTTGCATTTAACAAGCATGGCATTTTATCTTATACGACACTCCAGCCACCTCAGAGGATAGCAGAGCACCCAAGGAGATCAAATTCATCAAATACAGCAAGAAATTGCACTCAAAATCTCTGCCAGGTAGTTAAAGAAGTTGGTTGTCAATTATGACCCCTCCACACTTAGAGTGGCTGAGTGCCTTTGTATTCAAACTCTATATATACCTAGAAACAAGATGTAATCAGGGTTGATGGTTGTTGTTTTGATGTAAGGTTCAACTTCTGGAGACTGTAACTACTTTCATACTTGCAATGTCTCGTCTTCATTTTCAGCTAATACAAGCTTCTTTTGTTGTTAATTGCTCACTTTCCATTCCTATTCTATCTAGGTTGTGCCTGTTATGCAGTTTTCCTGAACTCTTGATGTTTAGCATTAGAGGAGTTGTCATCCTACTTTATGTTAAAATCTTGTATGTATCAGTGAATGTGTTATGCAGGTTTCTTTTCACCTAATGCCAAAGATATGTCATGTTGTCTGTACATTGGGGAATTAGATTTGTAGACCTCTTTACTGGTTGCAGCCGGCCATCACAGGGTCCTCTGCATCTGCTGGTGTGGTCAGTATTCTCCATATTCACCCAATCCTTAAAACTGTGAGTAATTGGTGGTGTAAAGCCTTGTAGTCTAGGGGTGTTCACGCATGTCAGGAGTCAAGCAAAGTAGGAGTGTTTATCTGGCTTGAACAAGCATCATTCCTTCCACTCATCCATTTCCAACATTTAGTTGAGTTTGTAATGTCCCGAGCATCTCCGAGCTACAACCTAGGAGAGTTTCTTGGGGTGATAACAGGTGCTATTCTAGAGGACGCATGGATGGGTAAAAAGGTAAACTACTTATTTTTAAAGACTTTTGGTTGTGAAGCCTTTGTCCATAATAATGAATAAAATAGAACAAAGCTTGAGGCAAAATCAAAGAAATGTACCTTTATCGGATATGATGTTAATGATTTTGGTTATTGCTTTTATGATTATGAAAAACACAAAATCATTAGGAGCATAGATGTCATATTCAATGAAAGGGTTTTGTATAAGGATCAGCTACATGAAAAGAAACAAGAAAAAGAAAACAGAGAATACATAGTGCTTGATGAGATCATAGAAAAAGTGAAGGAGCTTGAAAATAATAATTATCAACAGACAGAACAACAACAACAACAACAACAAGCACCTCAAATGCCTAAAAGTGGTGTTAGAAGATCTACCAAGATAAGTAGACCACCTGAACAATACTCTCCTTCATTATATGATGTATTGTTGACTGATTATGGTGAACCAGAATGTTATGAAGAAGTAGTGCAGGTGGAAACCAGGAAGAAGTGGGAGCAATCTGAGAAAGAAGAGATGGACTTCTTAGCACATAACCAGACTTGGGACTTAGTCAGGTTGCCTGTAGGTAAAACAGCATTGCAAAATAAATGGGTTTACAAGTTGAAGGAAGAAGATGGAGGTAGAAAAAGCTATAAAGCTAGACTTGTGGTGAAGGGGTTTGCACAAAAAAAAGGTATAGACTTTGATAAGATATGTTCTCCTGTTGTTAAAATGACTTCAATCAGAACTATTTTAAGTCTAGTAGCAACTAAAGCTTTGCATATTGAGAAGTTAGCTGTAAATACAACCTTTCTCCATGGGGATTTGGAGGAAGAGATATATATGCAAAAACCACAAGGATATGAGGTAAAAGGGAAGAAGAAACTAGTGTGCAGGTTGAAGAAGAGCTTGTATGGCTTAAAACAAGCTCCAAAGCAATGGTATCTAAAATTTGATAGGTTTATGTCTAAACAAGGTTATACAAAATGTCACTCTGATCATTGTGTTTATTTCAAAAGGAAAAATGATGGCAGTTATATTATATCGTTATTGTATGTACATGACATGCTTGTTGCTGGTTCTAACATGCAGGAAATAAATGTGCTCAAAAGAAAACTAGCGAACTCATTTGCAATGAAGGATTTGGGTGCTGCAAAACAAATCCTTGGTATGAGAATAACTAGAGACAGGAAGAATCGAAAATTAACATTGTCTCGGAGTGAGTACATAGAAAAGGTGTTGAAAAGATTTAATATGAAGAATGAAAAACCAATTAGTATACCTTTGGCTAGCCATTTCAAACTAAGTAAAGAGGTGTGTCCCAAGACTCAAGAAGAAATGGCTTATATGTCTAAAGTTCTATATGCATCAGCAGTTGGAAGCTTAATGTATGCAATGGTTTACACAAGGCCTGATATTGCACATCCAGTGGGAGTTGTAAGCAGGTACATGAACAATCCAGGAAAAGAACATTGGATAGCGGTGAAGTGGATTCTCAGGTATTTGAGAGGTACCACAAATCAAGCATTATGCTTTGGTGGTTCTAACATTGTTCTACAGGGATATGTTGATGTAGATATGGCGGGTGATAGAGATAACAGGAGGAGAAAAATAGGGTATGTGTTTATCGTAGGTGCAACAACTATCAGTTGGGTTTCAAAACTACAAAGTGTTGTTTCACTCTCAACAACGAAAGCAGAGTATGTTGCTGCTATAGAGGCTAGTAAAGAAATGATTTGGTTACAAAGGTTTCTAGATGAATTGGGTAAGAAGCAGGAGTTGGACAGGTTATACAGTGATAGCCAAAGTGCCATATATCTTGCAAAGAACTATGGATTTCATTCCAAGACTAAACATATACAGCTCAAGTATCATTTCATATGGTCAGTGTTGGAATATGGAAAGTTGAAGCTGGAAAAGATACACATTAGCCAGAAACGACCAGGTCTAATGTGGATTCATTTTCCAGCAAATGAAGCAGCGGTAGAGTTGTTATAACCAGTCTCCAAGTGGGATATTGTTGGGTGTTGAGCCTGATTATCTTCTTTATTCAGAGGTATCACCGCATTTCACCCCAATTCATAATTTGGTAGCAACGCTGCCCATATTATTTTCACTTCAAGGGGGGTCCAGGGGGGGCATAAATCTTTAGGGGCCCCTCCCTGGCAAGGGATCAGGGGCAACGCCCCAGAAGCTAAAAATAGATGTAAAATTGCTTTGTAAAATGTTGTAATTTCATAGTCAATCTGGGTCATTCATTAGGTGAAGATATGATGGTAGAAGTTATGTTTAATTTCGGGTTTTTTTCCCTAGAAGGCAACCCCTTGCTATATATGAGGGAATTGTGCTACATCTATGTAGATTTGTATTCTGGGTGAGAAAGAGAGAGGAGATTGAGTGAGAGAGAAGAGGGAATTACAACAGATCTATTGTAGTTTGTATCTCTTCAGTTTTCTGGATAATATAAAAGGAAGGAATGGTTGTTTCCCGTGGATGTAGCCCAAATTGGGTGAACCACGTATACCTGTTTCTCTCTTGTTTTATGTGTTTTCTGTGTTTATATTTCTGCAATATATTTTATGTTTTACATTTCTCTGTAATATATAATTTTCTAACAAAAGTCTGATAAGACTGCTAGTGTGAAAACCATGGTCCTCACTGAAGGGAACCTTGATGAGATTAGATACATTGTTCGGACTACGTGTTATGAAACTAGCTCAAGAAAAAGATAGAAAATATAGATCAATGCCTTAGAATTCAGCCTCTTTGAGGGGCAAACCTCCTTTACATTACATAAATGAACAATTCTTGGATGATTCAAATGACAAAACCTCCTTTCTATATATAGGAGTCTAAGGAGTCATAATATAACCCAGCCGACCTAACAATAATAATATAAAGCCACAAAAATAACAATAGAGGATTCTATGGGGCATAGTAATCAAAATATGGGGACAATAGGGGCACAACAATATTAATAAGGGATACAACTACAATAGTAATGGGGTAATCACTAGTATTATAGGGACCTATCATGCCCCTCTCCTTCAAAAAATGTGTTGTCCTCAACGCTTGAGTAGTTTTGGATGCTTCTGTATAAAATTCTCATCCTCCCATGTGGAATCTTCAGTGGATAAGTTCTTCCACTTGATGAGATACTCCGAAATTGATCGATTTTGTAGCTGTCAAGTTCTCTTTTCTGTGACTACTTCCGGTTCCAATATAATTTTTCCTTCCTCGTCAATTTCTGGCAATATTGTTTGAACTGGGAGCTTGTCACCTATAACCTTCTTTAAACATGAAACATGGAAAACTGGGTGCACTCGAGACATTGTAGGAAGCTCCAATTTGTATGCCATAGTACCAATCTTTTGCAACACCTTGTACGGACCATAATACTTTGGTGATAATTTATTATCCTTCCTAGCTTGCTTGAGGGACATTTGTTTATATGGTTGTAGCTGTAGGAATACCCAATCACATACATCAAACTTCTTTCGCTGCGATGTTAATCTACCTGTTGTTTCATTCTATTTTGTGCCAACACGAGGTTATCCTTTAAGAGTTGGAGGACTTGTTTTTTATGTTCGATGTGATGTTCCACTGCTTGAACCTTAGAATTTTCTCTTAAATATGATGTGATGGATGGTGGCTGATACCCATAAAGTGCCATAAATGGGGTCATTTTTTGTTGCTGTATGGAAGGAAGTGTTATACCACCATTCAACCAGAGGCAACCATTTGACCCATTGTGTCTATTTATCAGATACAAAGCAAGAAGATATCCTTCCAAACATTTTTTTTACTATCTCAGTTTTCCCATCAGATTGAGGATGATAAGATGAGCTATGAGCTAACTGAGTACCAAGACAAGAAAATAAATCTGTCCAAAAATTTCCAGTGAAAATGGGATCTCTGTCACTTACAATAATCTTTGGGTTTCCATGTAGCTTTTGAATTGTTTCCATAAATGCAGTAGAAACTGTATTAGCTTTAAATGGATGTGATAATGCACAAAAGTGTGCATACTTGGTAAGTTTGTCAACTACCACCATGATGACACTCTTTCCCTCAGACTTGGGTAAACCTGTGATAAAATCCATGAAACCTCCTCCCAATGTTGGCTTGGAATGGATAAAGGTTGTAATAGGCCTAGTGTCTTAATTGTTTCAACTTTATTTTGTTGGCAAACCAAACATTCCGCCACAAACTTTTGAATATCTGATTTAAGGTCATCCCAAAAAAATTCCTTCTTAACCCTGTGGTAAGTTTTTAAAAATCCTGAGTGCCCTCCTAAGGGAGAAGTGTGCAATTCCATAAGAATCTTTTGTTTTAGCTGGGAATTCTTACAGAGGTATAAGCGATCTTTGTACCATAACGAATCATTTTCCAGCTAAATGTATCAGACGTATTGGAATCTTTTGTAACTTTTGAATAAGTGTCCAAACTTCTTCATCATTCTTCCATTCCTCCCTTGCTTCGTTTATCCAATCTGGTTGGATAATAGAAATGGCGGACAACAATGCTTCCACATCCTCATCCTTTCTTGAGAGTGCATCTGCCACCACATTTTGCTTCCCTTTTTTGTAGATGATTTCAAAGTCATAACCCAACATCTTTGTGACCCACTTTTGTTGCTCTTCAGAGGATAATCTTTGTTTCTAAAAAGTATTTAAGGCTATCATGATCCGTTTTTACCTTGAATTGTCTTCCCATTAGATAGGGTCGCCATTTCTTAAGTTCATGGAGTATTTCCAACATTTCCTTCTCATAAATAGCTTTGCTTAAAAACTTTCCCTTGATTGGACGACTTTCAAAAGCAATGGGTCTTTCATCTTGCATTAGAAGAGCACCAATTCCTTTTCTTGAAGCATCACATTCCACAATGAAGGTTTTCGTGAAGTCCGGTGTAGCTAAGACCGGTGATTGGCACATTGCCTCTTTAAGATGTTCAAAGGCCTTTGTTGCTTCCGGAGTCTATGAAAATGCTTCTTTCTTCAATAATGTTGTTAGAGGTGCTGCTATTCTCCCATAATTCTTAACAAACTTGCGATAATACCCTGTCAACCCAAGAAATCCTCATAGATGCTTTATGGATGTGGGGATTTTCCATTCCTTAATGGCTTTAATTTGGCTAGGGTCTACCTTAACTCCTTCATGAGATACAATAATGACCCAAATATTCCACCTCTTGTACTCCAAAGAAACATGTGGATCTTTTTGCATATAATTGTTTCTCCTCCAATAGTTGTAGCACCCTGTCAACATGTTCAACATGATCCTTCCAAGACTTGCTGTAGATTAGTATATCATCAAAAAATACCAACACAAATTTTTCTAAGGAATGGTTTGAAAATTGAATTCATCAAACCTTGAAATGTTGAAGGTGAATTGGTAAGGCCAAAAGGCATGACCAAAAATTCATAATGACCCTCATGAGTTCTAAATGCTGTTTTCAGAATGTCTTCAGTCTTCATTCTGATTTGATGATATCCTGAACGAAGACCCAACTTGGTGAAGTAAATTGATCCATGCAATTCATCCAGTAATTCATCAATGACAGGAATGGGAAACTTATCTTTAATAGTGAGCTTGTTGAGCTCCCTATAATCCGGGCACATGTGCCATGATCCATCCTTCTTGTGCACCAATACTACTGGAGCAGAGAAAGAACTTTGACTTGGTTGAATTATACCAGCCTCTAGCATTTCTGCAACAATACGTTCAATTTCACTCTTTTGGACATAGGGATATCTGTAAGGCCTGACGTTTTGAGGAACACTTCCTGGAATCAGATGAATAGTATGATCATGATCATGCATAGGTGGGAGACATTTGGGAGTCTCAAATACCTTGGAATGATTTTCCAGGACTTTTTGGAGATATGGATAAATAGATGATTCCGATGTGGAAACAT
>APFE030954468.1:120107-144938 GCA_000404065.3 Pinus taeda
CTTTGAATTCCTTCAAAATAAATTTCAAACCAATCTTAAGCAAAAATTTAAAAGAATCTACACACCTTTTTTCACTTTGTAGGAGCTCGATATTGCCTCTAATGTATCTTTGTACATTCAAATCATCCAGTTTTGAAATTGTGACCTTTAGTAGCCCTATATGTCCTCATTCCAATGCCACCATTCTAATCCAAATTGGATTCTCCAAGGAAGAGTTATGCGAAATCTCCCACAGTGACCTGATTATGGACTAGTTCAGTAGGGTGAACTTGTACGATGTGCCACGAGTCCCTGTTTCATCTTTTGGCTCTAAAAACTATATAGAAGAAACTACAGTCCATCCTCTTTCTACACCTTCTTACGAAATTTCAATCCAATGCTCAGAGAAAAAGTTATGATGTTTTCCTCCGGTCACCTGTTTGGAATGTAATTCAGGAGTCTACAAAAAGACCAACTTCCTCAGCTCATATCTCCGCAAATATAGCACAAAATGCTATGAAATTCGGACCCAAGATTCAGCGCGATGTCTTCTCAAATGGGTTTTTTTTTAGCTTCTGAAACATCGTAGAAAAGAAGTTATTGCAAAAATGCCACGATGACCTGTTTGGAGCAGCAAAACCTTAGAATCCAAAGCTCTGATACCAAATGTTATGAACCAACTCAAGAAAAGATAGAAAAGATAGATCAACGCCTTAGAATTAAGCCTCTTCGAGAGGGAAACCTCCTTTACATTACATAAATGAACAATTCTTGGATGATACAAATGACAAAACCTCCTTTCTATATATAGGAGTCTAAGTAGTCACAATATGACCCAGCCGACCTAACAATAATAATATAAAGCCACAAAAATAACAATAGAGGGATTCTATGGGGCACAATAATAAAAATATGGGGACAATAGGGGCACAACAATATTAATAAGCGATACAACTAGAATAGTAATGGGGTAATCACTAGTATTATAGGGACCTGTCACTATGACAGAAGAAATTTGGGGCCATATTGAAGATTAGTACTAGTCTGTTTTGTCAAAGGTCCAAGCAGGCCTCACAGAGTTGCAAGTTCAGGAAAGCCAGGTTCAAGAGAGCATGTTTCATGCAAGTCACTCTCAAGTGAGCGTGAAGCCAACGACATTGGGTAGTGTGTAGTCGGTCCTCACCTCAGAGCTCTGCGCTGTACCATTTCCTGATGGATCCTTATATCTAAATGAGGTCATGGAATGGGAGAGTGCATAGCTGCCCAAAGACGTAAGTATTAACCTTGTGGCGCTCCTCGTATCCATACTGCATGAGCTACACCAGGGTGCATCAGATGAGCTTAAGGTCATGGTGATTAAGGATGATCAAGGATGTGCAGATCACTAGTCAATAGATGCACGATGAAAAGCACAGATCTCTCCAGGACCATGATGAAGCAGCGACAAGAAGGCTGCAATTGGAGCAGGTCATTTCAAGAGTATGTAGTGAACTCCTCGACCTCCAAATTCAGTCGAAGGCCGCTTCTAAAGATAAGGTGCAGTAGCTGGCAGATGCATTCAAAGAATCAAAGGCATAGGTGGATAGATTTAGTTTCGATCTGCAGCTCCAAATTACGGAGCTTCAACTGAAGTTGCAGCCCACCACATCATCGGAGATCAGAGAGCAACGCGAGGCTACCATTGTTAGAAAATTATATATTACAGAGCAATGGAACACATAAAATATTGCAGAAATATAAACACAAAGCATGCATAAAACAAGAGAGACATAGATATATGTGGTTCACCCAATTTGGGCTATGTCCATGGAGAAACAACCAGTCCTTCCTTTTATATTATCCAACAAAATGAAGAGATACAACCTACAACAAATCTGTTGTAATTCCCTCTTCACTCTCATGCAATATCCTCTCTCTTTCTCGCTCAGAATACAAATGTACATAGACGCAATATAATTCCCTCATATATAGTGAGGGGTTTCCTTCTAGGGCAAAAAGCCCTAAATTAAACATAACTCTTACCGTCAGATCTCCACCTAATGAACGGCCCAGATTGACTACGAAATTACAACATTTTACAAGGCAATTTTACATCTATTTTTAGCTTCGAGGGCACTGCCCTCAATCCCCCGCCGGGGGGCGTCACCCCCCCCCCTAGACCCCCCCCGGTGGCATACATTTTATGAGCGGCACAAAATGGGGTCCAATGCAGAAATACCTATGAACAAGGAAGATAATCAGGCTCCACACCCAACAACCATCAGAACAGACAGGGCAAAGCTCAATGCTACAGTAAAGGAGTGTATATAATTGTTTGACAAAGCTCTAGAACTGTGGGCTTTACTGCAAGAGCACCCATAGGTGAAGAAGATCAAAGTTTCCATTCAGGATAAGCAGCTCCAGTATGATGAGACAAAGGAAATGGGTTGCACCCTAGTCCCTGTGCAATGGTTCAACTGATTGAAAGAGGGGTCATCCCTACAAGGAAAGATTGAGGAGCTATGGAAGAAGATGTAGATCATCATAACACGAATGCATACATGGGAGGAAGAATCAAGGAAGCTCTCATAGACCATGGAAGGCACACTTAAGAGCATACATCAAATACAGCAAACTATTGGCTTAACATGGAGGAACTTCAACCAGTGAAGTCTTCATTTAACAACCTGAAAGCAAAGATCCAGAGCATACCACTGGAGTGACTCGAGGATGAGTAACCTAATTGTGTTGGCAGCCTGTTGGGACGGGGTCCCCTAGGTCAAATTTTTTAAAATATTGCAAGTCATCGCATTTTGAGGAGCAAAGCGCAAGTAGCGAAGGTCAAATAGGAGTCAAGGGGTTTTAGGAAGGTCAAAACCCCTTATATCTTGGTATTTTTTTGACATTCGCCCACGGTTTGTGGACCATGGTACTGTAATAGTGAAAGATATATAAAGAGATTTCTTAGAAACATTAGGCAATCAATTTAATCAATCACTTGTTATGGTATGATTTTGGGTTTGTAAGCTATAGATAGTTCTGTGTTTTTGGGCGAGGGGGAAGGCTCTCGCAACTATGTGTATAGGGTCTGGAAAGGTTGTAAAGGAAGACCTGAAGTAATAGAAAGATATTTGAAGCAAATTTGTGTCTATTTTTAGGCATTGTGTATTTTTTGTATTTACATGCAACTGAATGATAATTGTTTTTATTTTATCTTAATTACTCTGCAAAGATCTAGATCAACAGTTAGATATTATTTTATGCATGATTAGATAGTTATGTGAAGCTTATAATTTTCTTTAACTGGAAATAATCCAAGTCTCATGAATAAGGATTCGCGAAGGTCAAATCTATACTAAAACTGCAGAAAGCACCTTAAACCACACCACATAGCCTTTTGGATGCAAAAGCCTGGTTTTAGCATCCCCCAATACTGCCTCAGGTGAGACTGCAACCTGCACTACATGGGTTGTTGCCGAAAGGGCTAGTAGTGTAGGGTTTTGTTTGTTAGTGTAGCTAACTTTGAACCCGGGTCCAAGCCCCCTCAAGCCAACAACAAGGTCCTATAGTTCCAAAAGAAGGTTTTATGTCACATGAAAATTATACCTAGACTTCAATGAATGTTTCATTACAAGTCGCTTGCACAATTGATGGACTAGCATGCAAAGAAAAGGAGTAAATATGGATTCATGTGAATTCCGACTAACTCTAAAGCATTGAAACACATAGAGGAAAAATGACCAAGAAAATTCAAAAATGAACCTCATAGTATTAGGTTTGGTCTTGCAATTGATGGAGTGTGCCCATTCTCTTTCATGATCTCAAATTATAGTGTTTATCCAATCAAATTGATAGTATACAATAGTCCCCAATGGATGAGTGTTATAAAGGAGCACCTTATGTTGACTCTCATTTTTTCAGGAAAACATCAATTTAAAAACATGGATGTTTATCTTGCACCTTTTATTGATGAGATGCAATTTCTATGTAAAGGTATAAGAATGTATGACATATCACGTCCTCCATCAAATAGGTCCTTCATGTTGTATGGTGTTCTATGTTGGATTATTCTTGATTTACTAGGACTTGGTTTTTGTTCTGGTAACATAAAAAAAATTACGTATTTACACTCATAAATATTTATTATTATCCCAACTTTCATACTTAGTTTTACACTATTCTTTTGATGATATTAACCTTACTTATTGAATTTTAGGGCTTCAAACAAAGGGGATATTTTCATGTCGAAGATGTGCAAAACAATTTCAAGTGTGGTATTCTAAAGATCTACATCAATTTATTTATGCAAACAACAAGGTTTTTCTACCACCTGCTCATAGGTTTAGAAACTAACATAAGAATAAATTTGATGGAAAATTTGAAAATAGAGTCCAAGTGATTGGCCTAACAAGTATGAATACGCTAAATTGAAAGCTAATTGGTAGGATTATTTTGACGGGGGTCATTTTGTTGAAGAACAAGAACAATTTGTAATTAAGATGCCCCGAAGGGATGAAAAGGAAATCCATATTATGAGCTCCCATACTAGAATGATCTCTTAATATCTCACCTATTAGAACCTATGTACATCTTTAAAAATGCCCCAAATTCAATATTTGGACACATAGCATGCAAAGAGAAGGACACCTTGTCTTCAAGGAGAGATATTGTTCTTTCACCTACCAAATTTGATAGAAAACATTTGTGGCCAAATACAGAAAATAAAAAATATGTAGAAGCTCCATGGATTTTGAAAAAGAAATAGATAGAGAAACTAAAAAACGTCATACGTTCAATAAGGACACCTACTGGCTATGGATCATCATTAGATAAAGATTTTGTAGTTGATGGACATATGATAGGATTTAAAATGCATGGTTTTAATAATTTTATGAAGGTATTATATATCATAAGTTAAAATTTATTGGTAAAATTGATTAGGTACTAAGTATATTATGATATTCTATTGTGTGACAAAAAATAACTAATGACCTTTGATAAATATGTGTGACATCATATCATGCCATTGGAAATTAAGGGGAATTCATGTCTTATCGTTGACTTGAGGAATGCCATAAGTCGATTGCCAGCATTTGCAAGGTATGTGGTATGGAATGTTCATGTGTGAAAGACATAAATATATTATATTGAATTTTAATTTTTTCCTAAAGGTTCATACTCATTTACTATTCTTATATTAGGTGGGTGACATCCAAGGAGATCCATGTATGTGAAGTGCTAAATTGGAAGAAGGAAATTGCCTAAATTGTATGTGTATTTGAGAAGGAGCTCCCTACAAGTTTCATGGACCGACAAGTCCATTTACTTATACACCTAGTTGATGACAATTAATTGGTGGGTGTCTTATCGATGAGGTGGATATTTTTCTTTGAGATATGAAAACTCTAAAAATATATGTCTGAAAAAAGCCACATCTAGAGGATTGCATGGTTGAAGGGTATGTACTTAATGGGGAATTTTTCTTCCTATGTGAATTTCTTGGTAATGATTTTGAAGATGAGACATGCTTATGGGATGAAGAATGAGCATTAGATATTATTTATGGAGAAAAACCACAATCTAATGGTGTTCAAGTAGAAATTAGTAAGTAAACTCATGATCATTGTGGTTTTTTTTATTGCGATCATTAATTTACTTTATAATTTATTTGTCAAATTAACAACATGGCCTTTGGAGTTTGAAATAAACATGTTGATATGTAATAGGTGTCGAGGAAAGTGATATACTCGACAAGTTCATTATGTTCCACATGGACTTTATAAACAAATGGATTGATATGTATGATAAAAAGAGAGAGGAAGTGTTAGAAGCAAGGAGACAAATTAAGAGATCGAACCCAAGGAATACGCCATTTCCTATTGATCTACAAGGGGAATAGGGAAAAGATTGCACACTAGAATGGATTACTAAACAAATTCAAAATCAAATAGAAGATGCAAGAATAGATTCAAACATAACATAAGATGATATTAACTTTTCTAGAGGATGTGAAAGAAAGGTATAGTTTGAATTTTACAAAAATGTTGTTTCCTTACAATTTTGACACTATTTCCTTCTTCTTTTTTAACTGAAATAAATGGTCTTTGATGGGCAAGGAAATATCCAACAATGTGGGCATATGGTTGACATTATCGTGTAGAATGTGTAGATGTAAAGAGACAATCCTTTGATTATGAAATAATGGTTGACTTAAAGCAATTCAGTCAATCAACCTCAAAAGATAAGAATATTATTGAAGGGAATCTATAATATGTTGGGAAAATACAAGAAATTATTGAGTTAGATTATTGCACTTTTAAATGTTGTACTTTTAAGTGTACATGGTATGAAGCATTTGAGAGGACACAAAGACATGATACCCATAGTGGATTGTTTTCTATAGATTCCTCAAAGTTCCTACCTAAGGATAATGAGCCTTATGTTCTACCAATTCATTATGAGCGGGTATTTCTTTGAATCAAAGAAGAAACAATAGTGATCAATAATCTACTAATACATTGTTTATTGTGAATAAATACACGTATTTATTATAACATATGTCTAGTATATGTATGTACTTGTTCATGTCTAGGTTTTCTATGAAGATATTCTGGACCCGAAATGGATATTTGTCATACATTATGATCCAAGATTAACCAGCATGTATTTGATCATGCATTAGTGGATACTAAAAAAAAAATGAAAAAAAAAATAATGGCCAACAAAATGAGAGAGACAGATTAGAGAACATCAAATAAATTGGCATCCATGACGATGTTGAAGATGGTTATGTTCAGGCACAAGAAGACAATAATACAGAGTTAGATGAAGTTATGGAAGACAACAATATGGATGATATAGAAAATGATGATCTAAATACATCTAGTAACAATATGGATGGTTTAGTAACAATATGGATGGTTTACAGTCATATTTCAATGATCATGAACATGATGTAGTTCAAGATCAAGATGATGATAATATTAACTACTTGAAAGATCAAATGAACATTGACAATGATACACTAGATGACATTGTTGCAGAAAATGATGTTAATGACCAAGACTTCTAAATTTTCAGAATTATTTGTAATCCATGTTTAAAAAATGATGATTCTTATGGCCTAAACTTTGAAATGCTTCAATATTATTTGTGTAAATACAAATTTCTTATTGCAATATCATTAAAGTGTTCAAGAAATGGTATGAATTGTTGGCAGAAAAAAATAGCATTACTTTGCATGTTAATGTTGGTCGACATAATTTTTTATTATGTTTTATTAAGAACTAAACATAAAATAATTAAATAAAGTGAAATATTTTAATCACCTAGAATTAGATGAAAATTTAATAAATTAAAGCTCAATTTTAGTTTACTATTTCATATCAAAATATGAATATTCAATCTCAATAATATCATTTAAATTAACATATATAACAACCCAAATCAATCTTAATTAAAACAAAATATTAAAAATTATGTGACATATTATAAAATAAACTTTATAATAAGAAAAATAATTATAAAATTTACAAAAAAATATCATTAACTAATAGTAACTAAGGCCCTTACCCTTTAAAACCCCTCATCCCCTAATTCCTAAGCACTTTACCTTTAATCCCATAACCCCTAATCCTTAATCCCTAAACCTTTAAGTCCCAATCCCTTAATCCATGATCCCAAAACACAAAACCCCAAAATCCCCTAACCCTTAAGTCATTGACCCTTAAACCATTTATCCCTAATCCTTGAACCCTTAAGGCCTAAACCTTTAATTGACCCTAATCCCTTAACAAAAAAACCCTAAATCATCTAACCCCCAATCCATTGACCATTAAATCCTTAAGCTCTAATCCTTGAACCCTTAAGCCCTAAACCTTTAATCCCAAATCCCTTAACAAAAAATCCCTAAATCACCTAACTCTGAAGTCATTGACCCTATTATCACCCAAAATTTTACCCAACTGTGAAAGGAAAATATTGAGATAACCTCAAACCAACCTTTTAGATTGAAAAATGGCCTTTCCAATCCAGATAGGGATATCTCGATGAGTTTTTTTTCTGGTGTCACTTCAACAAAAAATCATCTAATAAAATAGTGGTCAAATCTTCAACTAGAATAGGAGGTATAAAATTGGTAGGGAAGAGAAGCTAAAACCATTGGGCATGGAGCCAAAAGATTTAAAAATTAATCAAGAGGTATCCGAGAAGCTGGTGGTATGGACAAAGAAATTACAGAGGCCAAGTAGGTGGTGTTTCCTTAAACAAATTTATCATTGAGTATGGTGGTGGAATAAAAAAAATAACCCATCAAAATAGAGAATCAAAGTTTAATTTTGAATCCTTTCCTTACATTCAAACTGAAGATAACACATCAAATTAAATATTGAAAGGAAACAATCACTAAATAACACATACTGGAATATCAACACATGAATATTTGGTTTCAACTGCTCAAGTACTTCTAATCTTGACAAACTTTAATTAATTTCATTAAAAAGTCTTTATTTAACACACAATAATCTTTGTTTTCTAAAAATACCAACCTTTTTCTTCATCATGATGATAGAATTTTATACAAAAATTATAAAATATCCAGTTCTACAATATTTGGGGAAAAAATCTCCAATATCAGCAACAAAATAAGATAAATTTGCAATTTGTTGCAAAAATCCTAGGATTGTCTATGAGTCATGATCAATTGAAGTAGAAGATTCCTTCAATGCAATCCATTTATCATTGAATGAAGTTATCCTCTACCAGATGGTTCTTTATGGGAATGATGTTGTTATCATCTCTCTATAAAAAGCATCCAATTCTATGTGAAAAGCATAAGAGATCGGTGGTAAATCATTGATGACTCTTATTGTTTGATTAAGAAAATTGAAATATTTTTCTAAAAGGTCAAAAAAAATTGACCCGTTAGATTAGAAGAAGTATGATTGAATTGTGATGTGTCATTCGTCTTTTCTTGAAACTTGACCTGATACTCTTCATCTGGGATAAGCATTCATTGATCATTCCATAAACTTTTTAGATCTTGCACAAAAATATCATGGAAGATATCTTTAAAACCTAATACCCTTTTTAACATATAATTTGATTTTCCTATCACGTCCTTTATTAAGCCATCTTTCAAAATATACTTTTTAGCTTGAAAGACAAGGTCGACCCTATCCTGCATTCCTGAAAAAACAAATTGAGTTTTGGTCGTTGTGTTAAGAAATATTACTACATTTATGGCTTTCATAGGTTTGTCTCCTATATTCTTCTGAAAACTAAATCCTAAATTAAACAAGAATTTTCAATTATTTTTCATCTCCAACCTAAGCAAAATAATCTTTCAATCTTTTAAATTCCATAGTAAGTTGGATGTTCCAAATAACATATCTAGTATCAACCAAACTGAGATTCATTGACTTCATTACTGACTTTAATTATTTCTATTTATCCAAATATTCCTCAAGGGCCTTTGTTTTAAGTTCATTGCTTTCTCTAATTTAGTCAGCCCCTCTTTTAATTTTTAGCACACCATATCTTTAACTAACAAGTTTCCAAATTCTTTGGATAATGCAATATCAAGATCAACCCTTGAGAGATGTTCAAACTATGATTTTGAAAGTGTTTGAACTTCTTGATTTAACTTTCCAATGGCTCCTTTAGCATCTTGTAATTTTGTTTCTAAGTCCCCCTTTTCTTGAAGTATTTTAAGAAGCTCTGAAGTTTGAGGACGAGCAATATGTGGAATTTTGAGCTTTTTCTTTGGGACTTGGATTGTTGTATCTTTTGCTTCTAGTAAATTTGAAACTTTGACATTACTTTCATCATCATCGTCAAGTTCCATAATATTTCTTTGTAATTCATCTTTTCCTACTAGCAAAGCTTTGTTTTGCACCTTCTCTGTCTTCAATTGATTCTAAAATTTCTTCAGAGTTGACTGTAATTTTCTTTTGTATTGGACTCATTGACCAATCCTGTACAAATGAGTTGACCTGCTTTTTTGAAAGGATCAATTTTATCAACAATATTAAACTAATTCATATTCAATTTTAATTGAGTGGTCTTAACTCCTTCATGAGATTTACTTCCTTTAGGAATAGGCTCTATCACTGCAATATTTAAAGACATGTCTTTGTTATCTACCACAATAACTAAATGAGGAGGATATTTTCTTTTAAATTGATCAAATTTCTCTTGTCTATCATCGTAACCTTGTTGTTTTATTTCATTGTAATAGGTTGTGATAGGCTTTTCAACTGATATAGGTCCACTATCTACTGATTAAACAACCTTAACTTCTGTTGAATACTACTCATGAATTTGAATAACAAGCTCTCTTGAAAAAGATCTATCCTTTGACTTATTAGTTATAAGCATCAAATCCTTTTCCTAGGAACCTTTTGACCTATTTCTCCTTTCTTCCTCGGTGACATTTTCATCTATCTACATCATATCCTTAGTAAATGTCCTTTTAGCTCCACTGTCAAGCTTGGTTGGGGTAACTATTTCTATCTTTGCTTATCCTTGCTTCTAAACTCCTAATTGCTCGAAGCAATTTTCTTCTAGCTTGTTTGCTAACCCTTCCATTTCTGAACTACCCTGATGTTTATATTCAATCCTTCTTAGATTCTTTCTGTAGGCTAAAATAATATGATGACGATCATAGTGAAATGCTCCATCATATTCAAAAGTGAAGAAATCTAGAAATTGATCAATTATCTGTGAAGTTTCTCTATTCTTAATAGTAAAAGCTCCCACTGTTATTGGAAATTTGAAAGACATTGCTAAATTGTTGCTTGTAAAATGTATAAAAAATGAATCTAACCTTTTCCTTAATATCTCTAGAACATAAACTCTAGGAGTTAAAAATGTAGGTAGTTTATATGGTAGAACCTCTGCTCCATAAATCCTTATCACAATATAGTCATGATATAATAACCAATCTCCTATTCTAGACCTTGAACTCAGTTGGAGACATTTCTTCATATTTGGGCATACTCTTGGAAATTATTCTTCATGAATCAATACATACACCTTAGATAAGAACTTGTTAACAAAATTGAAGAAACCCTTTGATTAGTTTATATGACACAATGCTCTGTGAATCATTGAACTTACTCCAAAAGAAGTAATTACTTCTGGTTCCAAAACATGTTGAAATTGATCAGTGAATTTATAAAAAATTAAGTAGGTGAGATAGGCTTGATATCTAAAGCTCTGAAGGGTGTTGAAATTTCTCAATTGTTCTGGCATTGCTTCTACTATAAATTTAGTATAATTTAAATTTACTGATAATGACAAAGACCATAGAAAACTTAACAAACTTTTAGTGATGACCTGATCATGATTGAAACCAAACATTTGACTAATCATGGAGAAAATGATTTGCACTGGTTTATCAAACCAATCATATTTCAAAGGGTAGATTAAAGATTGTAGAGAAGTCTCGAAATTTAGAACACTTTGGGAAAATGTAAGTTGTACTTATGGGGCTAATGATTTTATGGTTTGATCAAGAGTTTCTTCATTTAATTCTATGGTGTTTTCATTCATAAGACTGGAAGACTATAACCCTATCATCTTGAGAATTGATTCGGTAGTTAAGGAAATGAGGATATTTGAATTTTTATATGACACTATTTATCTAACATAAGTAGAATAATTCTTAGAGCACCATATGACCAATTCAGGAAAATGAAAGACCTAAGGAACTATACACAATGGTAGACATGACTCCCAAACTTTATACCCCTTACTAATTTCCTCATCCTGTTGAAAGAGGAATTGAAGGATCTTCTCTTGATTAGTGCATGAAAAAATTGGTTCATAAACATCCTAGTCTTGGTCCACCAAGTTATATTGGTCCAAGTCATAGATTTTGTGGATGGAAAAAAAAGTATTAAAGGATATCATTCTTTCAACTTCTAAACAATAAGACGGAATAGGAAACCAACCTTTAAATTTTGATTCGTGTTGAATTAAACGTTTTAACAATATTCACCATCGCCTGTAATAAGGCCCTTTTCACCCATAAGGAACTACAAAACACTGTGCTTTTATCAGGTAAAAAGAAATATTTATAAATAAAGTGCTTCATAAAAGGTTAGCATATACCAAATTGTTGTATCCATTGATTCGATCTAATTGATAGATCAATGGTGGAAATTGAGTGCAGAGATGAGAAATTAATGATCTTTAACGCCATAAGAGAATCTCACACTAAATTTGTTAAGGGACCTGTGCTGTTTCTCGATGAGTGTGGGATTTGAATGGTGTTTTATACTTTGGGCTGGTTCAAAATCTGCAACACCTATTCATCATTGATCTCCAACTTCCTGCGATCTAGACCTTTGAACCATGTAATATAACATCATATTTTGGCCTTTGGTACTTTGAACTATCCCACATATAATAGAGTAAAAGGCATTTCATTATTTAAATATCCTAGCTCCTGGATGTTATCTTGACACATAGTTCACACACACACACACACACACATATATATACACTCCAATGTTGCACGCCTTGTGTTGGTTGTTATTCATGTCCGATATGTGATGCTTAGTATGTGTTGGAGTAAAATTGCTCTGAGTTGGAGATTGAGTCTAGGAATGTTAAGTCCCTATAATACTAGTGTGGCCCCCTTATTTTTATTGTTAGTGTAGCCATCTTATTTTTATTGTTAATGTAGCCCCCATATTGTTATTTTTGTGCCCCATAGAAGCCCACTATTATTATTGTTGTGCCCTTACATTATTATTGTTATGTAGGCTCTGATTATATTGTGACCCCTTAGACTCTTATGCATAGAAAGGAGGTCTTGTCATTTGTATCATCAAGGAATTGTTCATTTATGTGATGTAAAGGAGTTTTCCCCCTAAAAGAGGCTAATTATCAAGTCGTTGATCTATCTTTTCTTCTATTTGTGATCTAGCTGCATAACATTTGGTATTAGCGCTTTGGATTCTAGGGTTTCGCTACTTCAAACAGGTCATCTTAGAATTTTTTATATTATGTTTTTCTAAGAAGCTTCAAAAGCTTAAATTTTGAAAACATGGAGCCAAAATCTTGGAGAACTTTTTGTAAACATTTCATATATTGGTTCACTATAGTTTCTAAGATATGCTCCAAAGAAGTTAGGATTTTTGCAAGATCTAGAATTCAATCTCAAACAGGCAACCTAGGTAAAAATCGTCATAAATTCCTGCCTAAGCATCGCATTGGGATTTCCTAAAATGTGACTAAAATTTTATGGACTGTATTTTTCCTTGTATTATTTTCAGGGCCAAAGGTTGAAATAGTGACAGGTGGCATTCCATACAATGTAGCTCTATTGAACTGGTCTATAATTAGGCCATCGTGGGAGATTGGGCATAACTTTTTCATGAAGAAACTAATCTTGGTATGAATTATGGAATTGTAAATAAGACGCATAGGGATACTACAAGATGAAATTTTAGACCTTGGAGATTCGAAATTACAGAGATACAACAGTTTCAATATCAAGCTCCTAAAAGGAAAGAAAAAGGTGTGTATTTTTAAAAAAACTATATAACTTTTGTTTGAAAAATCAGTTTGAAGTGATTCAAAGGGAATAGTGAAGCATAGATATCATTGTTTGATTCCAAAATTCCTTGAAACAAAAAAAATGGACACACCTAGGTAAGAAACTAGAATTCTCTACTATGACACATGAAGAAGAGGAATAAATGCAACATGATATATTGAAATTACGAGACCAAGTGCAACAAATATTACTCTCACAAAGAGTAACCAAAAATGAACTAGAAGCTAATATGGATGGTTTCTAAGAAAAAATAAAAGGAAAAATGGAAGGCTTAAAGGATGGTTTAAAAGCATATATGGGAGTTTTAAAAGTAGACATGGACGTGATAAATGTCAAATTGGAAGGGTTGACAAAGTTGCTGCAAGAAACGATTCCCATCGGTGACAAGGTCATACATGAAAACCATGATGATCACAAAAGGAATATGAATTATTATTTTAGAGACTCCAATGCTGGGTTTAAGGCCCACCACATTCCAAATATCGACATGAGGAAGTTTGACGGGAGGGATCTGGTAACATGGATACTACAGATGGAGTAATTATTTGATCTACATGATGTGTCACACACACAAAAGGTACACATTGCATATTTATATTTAGAACAAAATCAATTTGTGTGGTATCAATTCCTTTCTTCTTGTAAGTCAATTGTCACTTGGAAAATTTTTGCGAAAGAGTTTGTAAAACATTATGAGGATACAAAGAGAAATACCTTCTTTAGTCAATTGATTAATCTCAAACAAAAGGATTAAATGGCGGAGCACATTGAGAACTTCCAAAGATTGAATATCAAGTTAAATGATATTCCAGAGGAGCATATGTTTTGTGTATTCATAAGTACTTTAAAGGGTAACATACAATATGAGGTTCGCCTTTGGGAACCCGATTCATTCAAGAAGGAATTCAAGGTGGCAAGAAAAGTTGAAAGCAAAAGTATCGTAACAAGAAAGTATACAATCACAACTATAAATATGGAAGTATTTCTACTCTTAGCCTCCCACAATCTACAAGGTTGACACCACAACAACTGGAGGAAAAAAGAGCAAAAGGGATTTGTTACAATTGTGATAGAAAATACACTAAGGGTCATAAGTGCTATGAGAAGAAATTATTTTACATAGATTGTGAGGAGGAAGAAGAGAAGGAACTAGAAAAATCAAAGAAGAGGATCTACACCAGGAGCCAACCCTAGAGAAAGAAGAAATGAATCTGACGATATCTTATAATGCATTGGCAGGAATTACCACTCCTCAAACCCTCAAGTTAGAAGGATATATCAAGAAAAATAAAGGTAATAGTGTCGATCGATTCTTGTAGTGCCCTTAATTTTATTCATTGTAAGATACCCAAGGAATTGAAATGCTTTATATGTCCAACACCAAAGTGTCAAGTGATGGTTTCAAATGGAGGAACTATAAATTTCTCAGGGAAGTGTCATAATATCAATCTAACCATGGGGGAATATGTATTGAATATTCCAATGCTTTCCATTCCAATGGGTGGTGTTGATATTTTATTACGATTCCAATGGTTACAATCTTTGGGGACGATAACTTTTAATTTTCAAGAACTTTTCTTAAAATTTTCCTGGGAAGGAAAGGAAATTGAATTAAGGGGCATTGTAGGAAACCAATGAAGATAATCATCTCTAATAGCACGAAAAATATTTTGGAGAAATATCAATGAAGAATAATTGCAAAATTATGCTCACTAGATGTTCAAACATTGAAATCATCCATTTCTCTAGATTTCCAAAGAATCTTGGACAATCATTAAAGGTATTTGAGCTCCCAAAGGCCTCCCACCTATTCATGATCGTGATCATACTACTCACTTGATTCCAAGAAGAATTTCTCCAAACATCAGGCCTTATAGATATCCCTATACCTAAAAGAGTGAAATTGAACATATGTTTGCTGAGACGCTAGAGGTCAGTATAATTCAGCCTAGCCAAAGTTATTTCTTTGCTCCAATAGTATTGGTGTACAAGAAGGATGTATTATGATGTATGTTTCGAGTTTCGAGGTAGCTCAACAAGTGCACTATTAAAGAGAAATTTCCCATTCCTTTAATTGATGAATTTTTGTGTGAATTACATGGAGCAATTTACTTTTCCAGGATATATCTTCGTTTAGGATATCATCAAATTAGAATGAGCACTAAAGACATTCTAAAAACAACATTCAAAAATCATGAAGGTCATTATGAATTTTTGGTCATGTCTTTTGGCCTTACTAATGCACCTTCCACATTTCAAGGTTTGATGAATTCCATTTTCAAACCCTTCCTTAGAAAATTTATGTTAGTCTTTTTTGATGATATACTAGTCTACAACAAGTCTTGGAAGGATCATGTTCAACATGTTGACGGTGTGCTCAAACTATTGGAGGAGAAACAATTATATGTAAAAACCTCCTAATGTTTCTCTGGAGTACATGAGGTGGAATATTTGGGTCATATTGTATCTAATGAGGGTGTTAAGGTAGACCCTAACAAAATCAAATCCATTAAGGGATGGAAATCCCCACAACTTGTTAACGATGTTGGACCCACCAACAAAGGGGATCTCACCTGTATGAAGTCCCAACTAGAACTCACAATGTTTGGTGTAGGAGTCACATCTGATATGATGGCCTGGTTTCCATTATCTTATATATTTTCCTTAGCTCTTGTTGTTTAGCAGATGAGAGTATTATGCTTGTAACTTCAAAAAGAGAGGTACATGTGTCTGGTGAGTGTGTAATGTAACTCATGTTTGGGTTCTCTTACTATATGGGGAGAAAGTAAAGTGACTCTAGATGAGAGGTATTAGTACCACTGAGGGAGATGCACACGCGAACCAACAAGGGTCTGTCTAGCATCCATTGGAGTAGTCCACAACAGATGTGGTAGTAGTTAAAACCGAGGTGAAGGGGACAACATGTACACCACCCAGCGAAGTAGTCCACACAGATGTGATGACAATTGTGACCAAAAAACAAAGATATCCTGTCGAGTATCCTGCAGAGTAGTCGACAAGGATGTGACAGCAGTGACAGCCAATACACAAAGATGGTATGTCTAGTATCCCACGCAGTAGTTCACAGGGACGAGACAACGGTGGTAAACAATACAACACATCTTCAACAATGTAAGTACTAAAATAACCAAAGTAGTTCAATTATCTTAGCACAAGTTAAGAAAACATGCATTACAAATGTTTAAAGAATAGTCTTACAAATGGATACAAAACATGCGTGAAAATGAGTTGGCCTTAATAGGCTTCTGAATTAAGCAAAAGTTACAAGACACATTTGTACACCATGCATCACTAGTCCTAGTAGTGGGATGTTGGAGCCACTGCTCACTCCTCAAAGAATAGACTACAGACTCTCAAGGCTATGAGGCAGGAGCCAAGGTGAAAAGTCCTTTTCTCATACAATGAGGAGGTATACATAGCCAAGGGTGATGCTTGACCCTTGTGACTCTTGGACTTCCCTCATGACCATTCAACTTATTATGCCTTTTCAACTGAGAATCTTCAACTTCATATGTGCATCCATTGGACTTTCACTTTACATTACATTTGATTACAACAAGTATGGCCCATAGTAGCAATGTGGTCGAGACAACTCATGACACAACTTGACATGACACTGGTGACATGTACTGGATGATTGTGGTGTCCATGTCAAGCTGCTAAGATGTAGAGTGATGGATGTACTCTCTGTGTGTTTCATCTTCACCCCCACATGGGAAACTGTTGTGGGGCCTTCGATGGTCTTGGTGTTGCTTTATGGTCCAATGCATGTCTTCTTTTGCTTGCTACTTGATGTGTTGTGTACGTGTCTAGCCGCAAGAAAGTCTTTGAGCATGTGCTCCTTCATCTCATTCATCGTCATGCCATGTTCCAAAAATGTACATGCTCTTGCAACTCACCCATGACGAGAAGAAATCAAATCCAAAAATATCCTAGTCTAGCATGATGCAGTGTTTTCAGTTTCGGGTTCAGGTGACCAGGAAATAGGACAAGACACTGGAACTGTGTAGAGCATAGCTCAGGCTGGGATGAGGGGTTCCATAGTATTGTCAGGAAAAAATGCATAGAGATGACTGGGAGGAAAAAATTGCACAATAAGGGTTAGCAGTGTCAGCTACTAGGTCAAACCCAGCTAGGCAGAATCTGTGCAATTCATAGGAGGAAGACAAGCTAGGGTGTCTGGGGAACTGTTGGACAGTTCTAGGAAATTTCTCGAGGGACATAAAGAGGAGAAGTAGGAGGCACTAGAAAGAAAATATGTGCAATTTTCCAGAGCAAGGCATGATCGGGCTTCAGGAAGTTGTTGGTCACAACTACGCATTCCTGAGAGACAGTGTGGGATAGACATCCAAAGGACTGCTAGGGAAAACCTGTGCATTTTCTAGGCTCAGTGCATGATAGTTAGCCCAGGGCACTGCTAGGAAAATCTATGCATTTCTGAGAGATAGTACAAGACATGCAATTGTTGAGTCTTGAAAATGTCATTCATTTCCATTACACTTTCACTATTATGTCTATTATATCACCTCCATTTCACTACTATGTCACCACATTCATCCCACTTTCATTATCATTGGGCCACATTTATGTTTTTCCAAACTTTATTAATTCTAAGCCTTTTAAGTGAATTTGTGGTTAAAAATTAGAAAATAATGTGCATATGCTTATACCTAACAAATGGGTTGAGATTGTTGACATGTGTAGGTTGAAAGGAGGCTTCTAGAAGACCCTTATGTGGCACTCTAAGGCCAAATTCGAATTTGAGTGGAAAGAATCATGGGATCATGAGGACATGTGTCACATCTCCTAATTGTATTGTAACTCTAAGAAGACATGTGTCTTATCAGTTCCTATTTTTATTAGGACTCTAGAGGTAGAGGGAGAGATTCATGGACTCTCATTAATGAGCTGGCTTCTAATCCTTTTGTATAAATAGGAGATCTCTCTCCTTCATTTGTAAGTCTTAGCTTAGCTTGGCTTGGCTTTTAGTTCTTTAGCTTGGAGTTTGTAGTTCTTCCTTGATGGCTTTTGAAAGATTTGGAGAGATTTGTTGTACTTTGTGATTTTGAAGAATTTGAATAAAGGTTTGATGTTCTCAACATGGAAGGAGATGTGAAGTAGATGTCATGGAGCACATTAGAATCTAAGGTAGAGTAGATTTCATTTTGTAATTTTTCTTTGATTTCATTATGTCATTTGATTGCTTTCAAGTTTGATAGATTAGGTTTTCCATTCATGTAAGTGTGTTCAACCAATTGATTGTGGATTAGTTTTTCTTTACATGTTTTTGCGTCAAATAGTGACATGAGATTTACCTCTCTGCTGACTTTGTTTTTTTTAGCTTTTCAATTTCAGTTATACTTTGATTTCAATCTTGTTCATTTGCTTTGTTAAGTTAGTTTAGAAATCAACTTGCTCATATCATTGACGGTTACCTCCGAAAGCCATAGCGGGACTACTGGCGAGGGATCGAATTATGAATGTGTAATTTGATTTTAGTTTTACTTTTCTGCAATTAGATATTTGATTGCTCATTTCATTGACGATTACCTCCGAAAGCCATAGCGAGACTAATGGTGAGGGATTGAAATATGAGTGTGTAATTTGATATTAGTTTTACTTTTCTGCAAATAGATATCAAATTTCTCAAGTTGTTTATGATTACCTCCAAAAGCCATAGCGAGACTAATGGCGAGGGGTCAGAATATGAGTTGATGTAATTTGATTTTAAGTTTACTTTTCTGCAAATAGATATCAGATTGCTCAAGTTGTTTATGATTACCTCCGAAAGCCATAGCGAGACTAAGGCGAAGGGTCAGAATATGAGTTGATGTAATTTGATTTTAGCTTTACTTTACTTGCAATTTTTGGATTTCTTGAGAGTGCAGTCAGCTTAATTCATTTCTCTTGTATTTAAACAGCAGCAGGGATAGTGATTTCGTGATCAGTATTTCATCTTTTGCTTGATTAAAGTAGCTGCATACTTACACTTTTGTTTAAGTACTAATTCCATCAATAAGATGTTTTAAGATCTTTGAAGTGCAAAGTTTTGGAAGTTACCATTAGGGACATAGACCTTGTCTTGAAATCTACATCCATACTTGACCTTTTAAAAGTATTCTTAAGACCTTAGAATAGGATTTCCATTTGCATTTGATACTTTAGGAAACCACCAAAAACAAAACCCCAAAACAAAATAAAATCTATAAAACAACGAAGTAAGAAAAAGGTTAACTAAGCACATATGGTGCACCACACTTCATCAGTTTATGATACCCGAATTGATAATTTATTTAGGGAAATTTAAGACGTTAAATTGACTAGACAGTAGCCCAGGGACTGCCAGTCGGTTCTGTGCATTTCCTAGGCATAGTGCAAGACAAGCAGCCCTGGTGGCTACTGGGAAAATTTGTGTATTCTTCGAGGTAGAGTCGAGCGAGCCAGTAGGAGTCATTTGGGTAGCTCTGCGCAATTCTTGGGAACAGTGCAACGTGAGACTACAGATGACCAACTAGGCTGCTCTATGCATTTCTGGGGAATAGTGCAGTCCCAGGTCGGAGTGCAGAGAAAATTTCTAGTAAACCAGAGGGAGGCTTGATAACTGATCTTGTGGGAAGCGCAGATTGGATTGGGCTTGGAGGTAACTTCTACATTTTTCTAGGATATAGACAGCATGCTCACTTCTAGGATTTTGTAGTGCAGCTCCCTGGGGGCATCCTCAAGCACTGTGTTTTTTTGGGCAACAGAGCAGGGTCACTTAGATCGGGGTCCGGTTGAAGGGCTTTGTTCGGTCGACAGATTTTCAGGAAAAATGGATAAGTGTGAGAGCAAGTGAACATGTGTAGACATGAAATTGTGATCATACACTTAGCATATTTTGACGATAATACAACATAGAACAACAAGACAAAACATGTGCTTAGTGAGACTGTCTTAAATCTAAGAGCGACAAATGCAACACTTGAGATAGACCTTCTAACCACCATGACGAAAATTCTGTGACTATGCTTGCAACTTTGTGTGTGAGTGCAACTAACATTCATAGAGTTAAGACAACTCATGCACACAAAGACAAACCTTCAAAATCGCCAAAACAAGATCGCAAGCATGACAAAGCAATCTATATGCCAAAATACCACCTCCGGCGAAACAAGCAGGGAGCAAGACCATACTTACCCTCTAGATGGTTATGCATTCGATGGAGTTTTCATGTGGTCCCATTCTTTTGTCATAATGTGGTTCCTTTGTCTTTATCCTCAACTCCTTCAGAGTCATCTAGCATGTCATATTTTCTTGTGGTCACTAAGAGATAGATCTATGCAATTTTAGCGGGCAGTGATAGGTGTCGGCATGAGGCCCTAGGAGGCACATCTGTGTGGTTTCTGGATGCAAGACAAACTGGATAGCTAGGACAATACTACGTAGTTTTGGGATGGAAGACACTACTACGAGATGGGGTCCTGGGAGGACAATCCTAAGCAATTTTCCTGAGAAAGGTTGTCAGAATGCTCTGCGCATTTATGGAGAGTAGTGTTGGTTACATGACTAGTCTGCACATTTCTGGAGAGTGGTGTTGGTTGTCTGCCTGCTCTAAGAATTTCTAGAGAGCAGTGTTGGCTAGGTAGCTAAGGGACGACACTGCGCAGATTTTGGAGACAGTGAGTTTCGGTTGAGGGAAGGACACTAGAGGAGATCACTATGTAGGTTTGGATGCCAAGGGAGGTTGGGTTTCCTATGAATTGCACAGTTCCAGTAGTCCAGGAAAAAAACTTGAGGGTTGCAGAATAAAAGCGTTTAGTTCTGGAAAGCTGGATGAGGCTAGGTTGCTCAGGAAATTGGCTAAGTGTGAGATCAGCAAAATTGATGTAAACAATGATATAACTTGACTATGATCACACACTATAACACTTTTTGATACACCATAGACCATCCAGAACATATAAAACATACTCTTCTTGATGCAACGACCTTCATGATAAGAGTGTGTGAAGTGAGTGTGAAACATTTCTATGTAATGAGAACAACTCATTCGCACAAAGCTTTCCCCTTGTAGTAGAACAAACTTCCCTTTTCATGACAAACAATAATCCCCATGCCCAAAGATGACACATGCTGCAGAAAGATGGGAATGTGGACAACTTTTAAGATCAAGGAGGGGGCTTGAGATCATCAGTTTACCAATAAGTGACCAAGGAACGATCGATCACAGGATCCACAATAAACTCCAAAATTTGGATGCAAACCAAAATTTGGAAGGTTTTGCAGCCGCTACAACACTTGGCCACACATTGGTTGAATCCCAACTTCTCTGTTTCGATTCATTTCAACACAAGGCCTTGGTCTTTCAAGGAGTATTGACTCATTTTGCAGATTACTCTGGCTTCCCCACTTATCCCATGGACACACATGGTTTGTCCTGTACCAACATAGTTGAACATAGCAAAAGATTCAGCTAGATCATAGTGTTTCAAAATTAGGAAGGGTAGTTTGGCTCGCGAGCTTAAGATTTTCAGAGTATAAGTTTTCATCTCTAGTGTTGCTCTATTATCAGTAGGCCTACACATTACCTGATGGAGTCATGTAGGAACACAAGTATTGCTCCACTACAAGCGACCCTGGACAGTACCCCGATGGAGTTGCTTTCTTCACCTCTCTCTGCAGGAAGCCTTTCTCTTATTTCGTCTTTGTTATTTTTTTTTTGAAAGAGAATTGTGCATACGAACTTATTTATTTTTTGGGGCGAAAGAGGGATCCTAACTTATTGAGAGTAGGAGAGGTTGTTCCTTTAGAGAATCATGTAAGACCTCTGATTCAGATTTGCTCGTCCATATTTTTCCCCTTCTCCATTTCTACTAGTTCGATAAGCAAGAAAACAAAGAGCAGAAGACTGAGTAAAGGCATGGGGTTTTCCAGTTTGGACATAGGTTCAAGGTTTTATCGAAACTTTCTTTACAAATGGCTTGTATTTTTGATCAAGACTTCATCGGCCATAGGTTACAACCAAGCACAGATAAAACAGACATAGGAATGGCCAAGCGTTGTAGTGTCACAAGACTCTTTACACTTCAGCCACATACCATTTAGAAACCAAAATGTAGGTCCAGACACAACACTTATTCACGTAGTGAAAACAAATGGAAAACTCAACATGAAAGGAAAAACATGACAAGAGGAAATGTGTACACAAAAAGCTAATGAAACTAAAAGACAAGAAAGAAAAACAGTCGAAGCAAATAGGGTGTAAAACTAGAATAAGTAAACCATGATGGACTACGAGTGGAAGGAAAGGAAAGCTAAGATGCAACTAATCCTACTCCTATCCTAACAGCTAAATATTCGGGGTTACATGAAATGAAATTTCCAGTGAAGCCACTATAGTCGCTCCCAACCTATATCCACAAAGATACAAGCGATTAAAACCGATAAACAATAGTGTGCAACAAAATATACCAAAACTTGAGAAACCTGCACATGGAAAAGAAGGTCTTTCCTGTGGGCAGAAAGATGTGTCACAACCATCTAATACATGTTCTTACCTCTTCGATGGATACCATTTCTAAAAAACCTCAGAAGCTTCTTGCGAGTGTGTCCTTCTTTGCACCGAGATCCTTAGCAAGCGTGAAGAAGGATTGTAGCTTGTTGTCTGTAACATGGCTTTCCAAGTAAGATTGTTCTAGCCATTCAGTGATTAGATCGTGAGATTCATAATGGTTATTTGAACAGCCTTGTGATTTGTGAAAGGGTGATTTTTCAATTTGAAAGACTAGAACACGATGGGAATCTTGGAAGGGAAAATAAATCTCATCATTATCAATAGTCATGCCAAGACAGTGAGGAACTACCATAACCATTAGCACAAGCTGAAGTGCCTCACCTTCTTTACATAAGTTTGAAGAGAAAGATGGTAAACAGTGAAGATCATAGAGCGTGAAGTAACTCTCATTGGATGTGTTGTTGCGAAAATGATAAGTTGAATGACAAACACCCAAGATAGAGGATAATCAAATGGGTTGGTTGAAATGTCGAGTTCCCAATTTGCAATTTGAATAATCTTACGAGTGATCTGCATAATCGAACCAAGTTCTTTGTGAGCTAGATATGACGGGCAAATTTGCAGTGCAAGGTTCACAAGAAGACTGAGGGGCTGATCAGGGAAGGGAATATTCGATAAGTATGATTGCAAGCAAAGATAGTCTTTGAGATGATCAACTTCACAATTCCATGATTTTATGATTTTATGAAAGACAGACACTCCCAACCTGAGTTTGATGTAATTGATGTGCATGAAGACGAATGCACTGTGACAGATTCTTGGATTTGGTCATGAGTGAAATTTTGAAAATTTGGAAGATCACACCCAGAATACCAAACACTTGTTACACAAGGATCCACACCAAATGAAACCATGTAAATAGATGACTTGTGTGTGAGAAACCATATCTTATTGGGTTTTGGGGGCTTACCAGAGTCGCCAGGTCCTAAAATTACCATCAAAAATGTCGAAGTGCCTCGACTCCGTAGCAGATCAAATACATTCCAGAATTATAGAATCGCATTTTGAAGCGTGAAATAGATCATGCATGGATTGAGGGTGGTTATTGTTGCTAATTTCAAAATTGCTCATAGGATGGCAACCATCTTTGTCACAAGTTGCACTATATTTGTTAGCTTTAGCAAGCCGGCTTGAAGAGTTGTTGTTACACAAAAATATCGTCACCTTGATTATTTGCAGTCGGTATGGGTCTATCACCACCTATACCAGCCTCCTAAGCAAGTCTCAGACCTCGTCTCTTCAAAACAAGCTTTGGAAATGAGAGAAAGACATCAAAAAAGCAATGTAACTCTGGTTCCGCACTTTCTCTCACTTTTGCCTGCGGGCCTGCACCTTTTACTCAGAGTATCTGCGTACTTATACGCTCTGTATGTAAAGGGGAGGGTACGTACCCCTGTGAAAGTCAAAAGGCACAATTTTTATCTTAAAAAACTCACTTTGGGTTAATTCTAGAGGATTCTAGAAGGAATTTTGACGTGGATTGTTCACTCCAAAGAGGTTCATGCATCCCAAAAGAGAAGGAGCTAATCCCTTGATAGGAGGAGCTATCCCTTTGAAGGAGGACTCTATCCCTTTGAAGGAGGACCTAGTAACTTCCCTCCATTGCACTATAATTAAGGCATTGGGTCAGTTGCTAGGGAAGTTAGAAGCTGAACATTTTTGAGGGTAAATGCTGGTGAAATCAAGACTTCCTAGTTGAGCTTAAGAGGAGAGATCACATACCTTTTTGGCT
>APFE030954476.1:0-18593 GCA_000404065.3 Pinus taeda
TATTCAAACTCTAATTCTATCTCCTCGTATGCATGATTCTCTCTTGATCTTTGACACCTGTGCTATTCCTGTAGTGGCTGAAATGTATTTGAGAGGCATTCACTGAACGAGCTGCCTTGGATTCCAACTATGCTGCTGACTCAACATTTGGTGAAGATATATACTCTGTTTTCATGGTCCCTGCCTTTTATCCATGTTTATTTTCAAAAGAACGTGCTTGAAGCTGTTTAATATCTTTAATGACCATGCATAACACCATATGGCTGATAATCTGGATGCTTTGTGAACTGGACAGGTGTTCAATCCAAAACTCTGGTAACCCTACCAGAACCCTAATATTTCGGTCATAAAGTAACTTTATGAAGACTTTAGCAAAAACCAAAATGTTTCACCTTTTTGCTACAAAATTTACATATGTCATTCTTTGAATGTTTTGGCAGCCATTTATGATCTCCTTCCTATCCTCGAAGCCTTCTTTTACAAAATTTGCTGACCTCAGCATCAATTTCATTTTTTCTTTAAAAACAGTCACCTACAGCAGTTTCGTAGCACACTACGAAACTGTTGTTCTTTCCAAAATTACAGTCTTCAATGAATTTTTTCAATTACTTTGTGACTGTTACAGCTTCATCCTTGACTCCAAAATTCCTAATTTGTCTTCCTTTTATATATGCCTAAAAAATCAATGAACTTAAGAAAAATAAACAAAAACTTGGAGCAATATCTGACCTTAAACATTTTCAATTTTATTTAGCAGCTAACTTGCTTAACTGAGCCTTTAGTTTTGCAAGTCCGTTCTCCATGGCTGCAATTTCTGATACGGTTTTCTCTAAATCAGCCATTTCTTTATCAGCTGCCTCCCATTTCTCCTTTGAAGATGAGGTTTTAGTTTCCTTGACAATGGGAACTTTTTTCTTCATATCCTTCTTTTTCTGCTTGAGCTATCCGCTTTCCCATTTCTTTGGCCTATCCTCTGGTATATATTGTTCTTTTGATTTCCTCTGCCTTCTCTGCTTTAGGCAGTTGTCTAATTTCTTTTGTTGCAGTTACCTTGACAGCTACCTCATCTTTGTGGACTTGCTCTGCTGCTTGGATTTGTCTCCTGGTGATTGGCCTTCGGGGTTTGACCATAAAGTCCTTACCAGCCTCCTCAAACCTTAGCCTTTTTTAGGCTTTTGATTTTTTGGAGCTATCAGGTGATGACTGGGTTAGGTCAATAGGCATTGCCTCAACCTGCACTGATGTGGCTTGTTCGAAATCAATTGCCTCCAGCAAATCCTTTAGACTAGCCTTTGACATAGGGCTGTCTTCCACTGCTATTGATTTTCCTTTTTCTCTGCTTAGCTGACTTCTGGTTCTAATTCTTGTTACTTGTGCAATTCCACTCGGCCCTGATGTATCTTTCTGGTGTTTGATTTTCTCCTTGGATGATTTGGGTGTCTCTTTTGCTGATGTTTTAGGTATTTCTTTTATGACCACAGGCTTCTCTGATTTCCTTGGCTTAGTTTTGGGCTTCTTTCGGTCTTTAACCTCCCTTTTGAGCTCAGCCAATGTAGGTTCTTCAATTCTTCTTTCTTTTTCCCTATCTGGCAATGGGGTGAGACCTGTTTTGCTTTGGAAACCGGACATAAAAATGAAAGAGTCCCAATCCCTACCGATGTTTTGCAAACTATCTAACACCAACAACTTTATTAAACCATGGTGGAACAGGGAAGTTTCACAATTATCTTTCTTTAATTGAACTTTGTCGCACATTTTACTAAGGCTTCTGAATAAATAGAAAAGGATGTCTATTGATGCTTTCCCTGTGAAATGTAACAAGAGTTTGAAATGATGAGAGTAAACTTTGGTGTACCTTCCCTCACAAGTGAGGTATTTCTGGATGGCTGTAAGGAGCAGAGCATAATGTTCTTTTATATAATTCCTTGGCACAGCTTTAGTGAGGTCCTCGTTTGCATATTGATCCTTCAGAAATTCCTTACAGGGAGTCATGTCAAACTTGAAATTCTTGAACCATTCTTGTCCACCTCTTGGAATTTCAGTGACAGCAGAAATGGCTTGCGGAGACACAGGGAACTCTAACATTGACACCTTAGAATTCAAGCCAGTGAAATTTAATGCAAAGGCTTTAGTTACCTCTGTATGTCCTCCCTTCAATTTTTCGCAAAACCTCCAGCAACCAGCCTCTTCAAAAGCTCGTGCTACACCTTCATCTCTTAGCGTAAGATCAAGCCCCTCTGGCTCGGTTCTTAGGCACCTTCCGGATCGGTGTTCTCTTTTCTCCATCTTGCTCAGAATATTTTCACGCAGAGAACTAACAGCAGCTACAATTCACAGAACAGCTTCGACTTTGGAGTGCAGGCTCGCTTGCAATGATCTCTTTTAAATGAAAACTTCGGGCTTCTTGGCTTTTTTTTTAAACACTTGTCATAGAACAGGCACGTTAATGCATCATGAATAAACATTATGACACTACCATACCTCATAAGATCTCTTAAAATAATTGTCATGTGCGTGATCCTAAATCTGATGGCGGAATGAATCCTATCATGACCTGGAGAAGACATCAACTGACAAAATATGGACGGTTCTAATGACTCATCTCCCGAGATTTGACATTTCAAGAAAATGTGCTGCAAAAAACCCCGAATCCCCGATTTCGTAGCGCAGACAATTATGAATTGACAAACCGCGCTACGAAATGGCTGCTAGATGATATGCTGCGGAAAGGTGGAAAAATGATTGCGCAACTAAATTGGCCAATCAGATCGCGCTGCGAAACTGCGCAAAATCAAGATGATGCAATCAAGACAAGACATGCTTTAAACCATAATGAGGGAGGGTATCTAACGGTTTTTTACAAGGACTCACATCAATACCTTTTGAAATTCTAACTTCAAAGTGACACACCTAAAAACCTATTGACTTAAACAAAATATTTTTTTTTTTATATGAATCTTTGGACATAGGTAAACTGTGGTTTTAAGTGATAACAGTCCCCTTCCTTTCCTTGGAAGTGGCGGTCCAAGGATGGATTCGAGACCTCCATATGAAGGATCTAGAAGGGAACCGATTTTCCTCGACCTTATGTTATATCAGATGGAGTTTATACCAAATCATTTTTAGGATTCATAGTCAGAGGTTAGGGATGGATATGTGCATCCCCCAACAACTCCTGAGATATCATAGGAGGCATTGTGAAGAGATAAGGTTTTTATGTGGTTATGGGAGTCTCTCTACATTAAGTTGCAAAGAGATTTATCCATATTAAAATCCATTATAGAGAAAGGACATGAAAAAAAGAGTTGGATATATAGGGGAAAGAAATACCATGTGAGATGACCACCCACGATTAGTCAAGGGCTTCATCCACCACTGCTGCAAGAATGAAGGTTAATCTCACTTCAAATTTTGATATGGGTGCAACAAGATTGTTTCATCCTTAATGGGCCCCAACACCCCAACTTCCCGTTTCTTCTCAAAGCTCGAATATTGTTGTTTCCTAGCTGAAAGAACTTCCTCCCCTAAACCTATTTGAGTACTTTGCCCCTACGGTCCTGAGAGTGGCCCCAACTCCTTTTGAATCCCCACACTAGTTTTAACCATATTGTGAGGATTGGCTACATTCTGGGAGTTTTCTCCCAGCATCGGCAATCTACCAAACTTCCTCGGTTTCTAATTAAGGCCCGAGATCATCTATTTCGTATTGAAGGGTAAGGAGCAAATTTCTACTAAATGGCCATATTTTTGACACCTATTGCATTTGAAGGGAATCCCTTCATAGTATAATTCCACCAACCATTCATTTCCCTTTATTATGTTCATTGTTTGGTAAAGGTTTTGTCTCATATCTAGATTAACAAGGATTTTGGCTACCAAGAATTCCTTGGTTTCCTTATATGAGTAGTTTTCCACCAAGAATTTACCCATGGTATTCCCTATGTTTGTGAAGCTCTGTGTGTTCCACATATGTGTAGGCAGACTTGACACCCGAACCCAAATTGGCATGATGTCCATTTTCTCCCGATGAGCATCGAAAAGGGGGGTCAATGGCTTGAAGGCAATAGGAGTGGAGTGTATGAACCAAACCTCATTCTCTATCTTCTCAGCATCCTCCTAGGATTGAAAAACTAGTTGAATCCATCCATTGACCAGACGAAAAACCTCAGGTGGATTTGTTACCTTGATCCAGACTTCCCACACTGAAAACCTTCTTTCTGGCCCTTCCTACCAGAGATTTTTCTGCTAGCTTCACTACTTCAGACATTTCCACATCATCCCCTACACAGAGACAATACTGAATAGGCCCATCTTCACTCTTCAATATCTTTTCTTTATTTTTCTTCTTTGATCTTCTTTTCCTGCTACCCCAGATCTAAGTCTCACTGTGATCCTCCCCCTTAGAACTCTCCACAAGGGTTTTTTTGTAGAATATCCCTTTGTTGTGTGGGAAACATTTGTGATGCTATCTCACCTGAGTTAGGGTATGAACTCACTTCCTTCCCTATAGGATATGATTCCGACACAAATCTCTCGGACCCAAGGAACTGCTAAGGGTTCAAGACCAACTCCCTTGCTCTCTCCTCCACCCCTTGCCCTGAAGCTCAAGAAAGAATGCCCTAAGACTCAAAAATGTCTGAAAGGTCCCCCCCCCTCAAAATGGGAACAACCTATTTACTCACAGAAGAATACTCTTCCCATAGTTTGTTTCCTTCAGTCTCTCGAGCTTGCACAAAGGTTAGAGGATAAAAACTATGAGAGGGGTCAACAAGAGATGAAATATTTGTCAGAAAATATGAGCTTGCAGAGGAAACAACCACCTCCTTTAGGTGTTCAACGACATCCATAGCAGAATCGGATTTGCGCATCTAGTTGTGGGTGAAATATCTAGCCAGGAAGCAGGTTGAATCGCTCCTCCGTGCTTGAGGCCCCAGTAATGATAGGTGTGGAAATCAAAGACCCCTCCATAGGACATTTTGGTTCATAGTCCACAAGATCCAAATCCATCGACATCAATCCACCTATGCCACCTCAGCATAGTAGAAAATATAGAATGGGAGCTTGACTACAAGGCTAGTGAGAAATGGCAAACAAGCTAGGAAAACTGACTCAGTGAAACAATAAAAAATTATGGTAACTTCCAATATGACTTCTCGTTGACACCAAACAACATAAACAATACGCACCCTCCGAGCCTATTACCTCCATGAAACGAGATTCTTCAAGATTGCTGCAGTCTAGATTGACTTCTAGCCCTAACTGCCTTCAAAACACTCAAACCCTAGATTCTTGTTCATCACCATTAAATTGTGAAATTTTGTTTCAATTAAATAAATCAAAAATTATTTAAAAATCAAACAAATAAAACAAAATAGATAGAAAGAAATTTTTATTTATATCAAAATATTAGAATAACAATTTATTTACTTGATTAATTGGTAAAATGAAAGTATTTGTATTTTACACTTCAGTTTAAATGGCTAAAAACATATTGGTCGTTCATAAGCTATCTTAACTATTTAAATAACACAATTCTATGTAATGGAATCAAATACAAATCATCTAACTACTTTTATTATAATAATACACACACACATACGTGCATGTTTTAAAATATATATAGTCTTTAAGTGTGATTTTTTGAAAAGTTCTCCGGTTTATTTTCTGATTTAATTTGTCTATAATCTAGCAGGGATTCATTGAAATCACAAGTTTGACACGTGAACTCTTCACAATCGAAGTGCCCCAAGGGTTTTTGAGGATGTTGAATCTATATATGTAGTCAAAAAACCAATTTAAGCAACACAAATCAAAATTTAAAAACAATTTTTTTCCTTAAATTCTGACCGAAAATATGTCGTAAGTTCCAAAAAAACACACTTAAAAACTACTTATTTAAATATGTGTATATATATTCTTACACTACTGAAAAAATTATTACTTTATAAGCCAATAAAGCCAATATTTAAATGTTGTATAAAAAATTATATATATATATATATATAAATAAATAAATATAAAGTCAATCTCAAGTGCACACACATGTTGTCATTTGATAGTGGCTCACAATAAACTTGTGCGTTAAATCCCTTTCATATTTGCATTTTGTTTTTTTCTCCATATTTTGATTTTGTCAAGATAATAAATTAAGATTTTGGTAATGTGAGACTTCCTTACCTAATGTTTCTATCCACTACGTTTTTTTTAAAAGATACCCTGTAACACATCACACATGGCAACTTGATTATTTAAAGACTTGACATGTACTTAACATATTTAGCACATCACAAATGGCAACTTGTTATGCATTGATGTGGAATCATATCATCGAACACATAATATGGTGTGCATTGTTGAGGGCAACATCAATATAATATGGTACTAGTCTTTGCATTGATTGAAGGATGTGGTGGAATAATAATAATAAGGAGTTGTTTATAATGCGATTTTTTGGAGATTCTGGTGACGGAATCGGTGGAGAAATGAGGTTTAAATTTTGCTTTTGTTGCAGTTAAAATGGTTTTTAACTGCATATTTTTGATTCAGCACTCTGAAAACCCTGTACGCTTTGATGTGCAAATGCTAGCTATCAAACTTACGATTCCATAAATTCCTACAGAATTTTGAGCGGAAAAACCCACCAAAAACTTCCAAAAAATGGATTATAAACAACTGCTAAAATAATAATATTTATGATTAAAAAATGTGGTAAAATAATAATAATAATATTTATGGGTCATATGTGGATTATGAGCTCATCAATTGTGTGAAAAATGCTCAATGATTTATGGGTCAGATGTGGATTGACACCACTTGCAAGTTGTTGTTGACCCATTAAAAGATTTTGTCCTTCCTACCTAGATTTTGTGCTTATCTGTGTGCTAGTCACTCTCTCCTATAGTGTGGGAGCAATAATAAATTGGCCCCGACATTTTCATGTGGAGAGTCTAAATTAAATAATTAGTTGCAATAAAGCGCACCGCGAGGAGGGTGCGGGTGTGACCCCTTTTAGTGCGTACTTGTTATGCTGTATCGATGTATGACGACAGAAAATTAAATATAAGAATCTTCACATAAATAATTGTGCCAAATTATGGAATTCATCATGAAAATTAAATATAAGAATCTATTTTTACATAATAATTGTCGCAAACTATGGAATTCATCATGAAAATTAAATATAAGAATCTCCACATAATAATTGTCGCAAACTGTGGATTTCATCATACAACTTTTATTTCCAATCACTCCCTAGCGATGATGTGTAACATATTTCCAAATTATTCCAGATGTTTAGCCTAAACTTAATGGTCTCATTAAAGATGTTTAGCCTAAACTTAATGGTCTCATAAAAATTGATAATTTAATTTTCTTAAAAGTTACCTTTTAATAAAGTCGATTGGGTTAATTATATAGCTTTCAAGGAGACCTATGTGAATTACATGATATTCCTCGTACCATAAAGTTGTTTTTATGTGTAAATATGTTGTTGTAAAGTGCAATTTTGGGGGTGATATATTATTTTTTTCATTTTAATGTTAATATTTTCGATAGTTCTGATGGTGTTTTTTGGGATTTTTTTTTAACTCAGGGTTGTTATTTATGTCCAACTCCTAAACAAAGAAAGGTTTGAATTGAAAATAAGAGCATGGGTGAGTTAGATGGTTGTTAATACGGAAATGCTTATCAGGAGTTTATCGACTAAATAGTTGGCAATGGTTCCCAAGAAGTCAAACCATTGTGGTAATTATAGATTACAAGAAAGTGTATCATTTAATAACTAAGTCTTGAAAGATAGCCTATAAGAGAATAGAATAGTATAGAGTTAGGTTAGTCAAATTGAAGATGGGATGGTTAGTTTTTTATTAGATAGTCGATTGAGGCATCAATGAGAGGGATTTTTTTGGGAAGAGAAGAATAGTGCCTTAAGGAATGGATGCCCTATACTTTGATTATCACATGTATCCAGCAATAGAAATGTGACATTATTGATGAGAAGTCTAAGAGAAAATGTGATTTCTAATTGCAAGCATTTATTGAGAGATATAATCATTTCTAAAATTGATCTTTGCATTTCTTCCTTGTGAGGGTTCTCTTGAAAAATATTGTTATATTGTGAGATAAATTTTGTGTGTCATTCTCTTGTTCTTCATTTGTTTTTCCCTAATAAATGAAAAAAATCTTGGATGCAATGTTCACTAGCCATAGTTAGTATAGTCTGAAAAAATTCATTGAGTAAGTACAGTGGGTTATTATGACTTACTTAATTGACTACATGTTAGTTTGATATCACATCATTGTTCATGTTTTCTTAAACATTGTATGGTGAAATTCAAACATGGATATTTTCTAAGTGAAGAATAATTTTTTCTTATAATAACCCATAATTGAGTCCTAATTGACTAGAAATGGAAGATTACCATGATATAAACAAGGGTGAGGAAAGGTTTAAGGATTTGAATTCATGAGTAGAAGGTCTTATGGAATTGTTGCAAGACATGATTTAAGTGATTACCAATAAGAGAAAGATTGGAGAAGAATAATATTCCAAAAGTGAGAAGTGTAGGATTTAATCATGTATAATTAATTGCTACAAATAGAGTCTTAAAAGAATAGAAACGATGCAATGAACACACACACACATTAATATAAAGATTCTACCCTAGAAACCTAAACTAGGAAAAACAAAGATATATATATATATATGTTCACGTTTAACAATATTACAATAAATACTTATATCCCACAACATCTATAAACTTCTAATCAATTTAACCTGCATTAGAATACAATCACAGTTCCTTAACTAGAATTATGAAACAATGGTTTGAAAGACCATGTGAAACAAAACACCTAAAAGAAACATCGTGTGCCAAAAACTACCAAAAATAAACAAAATAACCACCTTCATTTTTCGTTTTCAAGGGTGATACCCCTAACCCTCACACAAGGGGGATTTTTTTCCTTGAGAAATACCCAAGTGGGAGGACATTTCCACACCCCCCTATGAACTCTATAATATGGGGGGTTGTCACCCCTAGCTATGCGTGGTAGTCATGCAAAGAATACAACACATACACAACATTCTCCCACTTGTTTTTTTTTCATACAAGGGGTTGTAGGAGTACATGATCAACGATCCAGGGCATTAATTCACCTTGCTTCTCTACACCAAGAGAAATTCTCAATTGATCACATATTTTGTTAATGAATCTACAACATTATACAAAGTTTCCACCTATTCTAGTAGCAACTTCATGTCTTTAATCGTATCTCTCACAAAGTGATAATAAACATCAATATACTTTGTCTTAGAATGAAAAGTGATACTAAACATCAATATTATTTTTCTTAATGATAAGTTGGGTCCTTTGTAAGGAAGGTTTAACTTTGGCTATCACAATCTATCGCCAACCTAATACATGAACTCAATCTTTCTAACCATATTCCTTCCTTTCTTTCATAAGTTGCTACCATCCATTTAACTTCTATAGTTGAGAGGACCACTACAAATTATCTCTTTCTCATCCAACCGGTTGCTCATGTAGATTAAACACATACCCACTTGTAGTTATTATGCTAGCTAGATCTCCAACCAAATATATGTCCTCTTCCTCTTCTTATGTCTTGGGACACTGATCTGCAAAAAAATGTACACATACACGAATATGCACCTTCACAAATCTACATTCTTGCATATTAAACCTCTACAATATTGTCTCGACATACTTCCTCTAATTTAATGAGAGTTTTCCTATTTGTTCCATATCTTTTAATTTTCATGCCAAAAATAAAATTTGTAGCACTAAGATATTTCATGTCAAATTTATAGGACAATTGAGTTTTCAATTCCTGGATGATTTCTCTATCATTTCCAATTAGTATTATATCATCCACATACAAAAGCAAATAAATAAGATGATCACCAACTAATTTTAAATACACACAGCGATCCACTTTTTCTCCTTGTAAAGCTAAGTCCCGACATAAATATCGATTTTTTGATACCAAATTCTTGGTGATTACTAATCCATAAAGGGGCCTTTTTGGCCTGCATATGAACTCTTTCTTTTCTTTCACAAAAAATCCTTCTAATTGCTTCATGCAAATTTCTTCTTCCATATCCCAATATAGGATTATGTCTTCACATCCATCTACTCTACTTTAAAATCAAACGCATTAGCAACATATAAAAGAAATATAATATAAGTTAACTTGGTAATTGAATAAAAAGGCTCACCACATTCAATTCCCTCTACTTGGGAATAACCTTTTTCTACCAATCAAGCTTTGTATTTACTCACTCTACCTTTTCAATTCAACTTCTTCTTAAACACCCATTTTCTACCAATGGATTTTTCCTTAGTCTACAAATCCATTAGATCCCAAACATCGTTCTTGTCAAAGGATACCATTTCTTCAACCATGACCCTTTTCTAATGTTTTCCATCCCTTGAATCCACTACTCCCTAATAGTTCTAGGATAATTATTTTTAATAAACAATGAAAAATTTGTTGGGAATCAAGAATTACTGAGGGGGGCAGGGGGTTTGAATCATTAATTATAAAATTTTACAATTGTTTAAAAAATCATTCATCAATATGCAAAATGTAGATAGAAATAAGACAATCACATCACATATATATACAAATATTTTAACATGGAAACCCTTCCAGGAGAAAAACCACCAAAACTTTGTTTGTATTATGACATAAATCAACAACACCAACTCTAATTACATCAATTATTTTTTGATTACCCACTCACAAGAGGTCCAAAACCCCTCATATTTCTAAGCACCAACTTAATTGAGGCACTAACCTCAAATCTCTACATGAACCAACCTGGTTATGCTACACAATCTATATTTTGATATGATTTTCAAACCCAATACTCTAGCAACTTTCTTTAATTCAATTTCTGATTAATTTTACTACCTTATTATAATCAACTCTCCTATGCATCTCCTCAACCTCAACAAGCTTCTCAATATTCTATAGGCACTTCTTCTTCTTTCTGCTACATGAAATTTCAACAATTCACTCACTATTTGACTTTGTTGCTATGAATCTACACACGCACACACACAATGCTCACTTTGTGGCTCTATCACCCATAACTCTCATACTCCCTTGTTCTTTTTATTTTATTTATATGAAACTTACACACTTCTTGAGAACAATAGATTAACTCACTCCACACTAGGCCTAAGAAGACACTTTAATTAATTTCCTATTGCTTGAGAGAGTACTTCATCACCAAGTTAGCTCACATCTAGCTTTTGAACTTGAGGTTCTATAATTTTGGCAATATGTTCTCAACTATAGAGTGTCAAATCTCATCATCAACCCTTACCCACCACAATCTCACATGACACCTTCTTCTTCTCTACCACTTGACTTCATGTAGCCTTCATAATTCAATTTCATCTCTATTGGCCATTATCTATAACTTCTTATCATAGGATTTGATCCTTTTCTTTTCACAGTTCTCCACTTTCCAACTTTGCAAAAGATATTTTAATTCATAACTAAAATTCAACACCAAATTCTTAATTGTCTAAGCTCCTAAATAATTGAGCTCCTTTTTCCATAAGATCGCAATTGCAGCCAAATCCTAAACCCATGATGCACTTACGTTCTTATTTTGGTTTGGGCCTTCTTCATTATTGCACTTGAGCAAAACCTCTATTTTGGGCCCACTATCCAAACTCCAATTGAATTCCAAGAATTCTATGACACATGGAGTCATTTACAAACACCACTAGTTGGCATAAATTATAATGTTATGCCACATCATCAACTAACTATACTTCTTTTTTCATGATGAAACCATCCTACCACTTGGTGCTCTCTCAGTGATGCTACATGTCACATGGCTTTGGCCCACTTAGCCATCCAAAAACTCCAAACTACCTTCCATATGTCATTTTCATAAAGTGCCACATCATCATCCATGCCTAGTCAACATCACCTCACTAGCCATCTCCTTCTTCCATGTCATCAATTTCTATGAGAAGGAAAGTTGGGTTGGAGTGTTTTCTTGTGTTACCTTTGAAACATACCTTCAGGGTTGAATGCCCGATCTATATTGGAACTATGCCATAATAGGGAACTTTATTCATGAGTTGAGGTCCGGGACCCTTATGCACTTGCACACCAAATAAATCAACTAGCCCAAATATCCAAATGACCCTAAACTGTTGTAAAGTTCAACCGTTTCTTCCACACACCTTATTTTCTTCTCAAGTGTCTTGGGCCTCCAAACTTCTTCAACCAAGATAGACTACCTAACTACAACTTGCAATATCAGTTAAGCCCTTAGGATATTTTCCAAGTGTGATACTTTATTGGGAAGGTCTCTTTGAGGAATTTTCATCCATGAACTTTGTGGGGGAACCTTACTTTATCTAATGTAGACAAATCACCTTTACCAAATAGGCCATTAAAGCCTATATCCACCAATCATAGAAATACTGTTTTCAAGGATTCGTCACTTATCTTTCTATTATGATGGCTCTCAACTAAAGATCTTATATACCGGCTAGATTCCCTTAATCTTGATACTTCATTTGACATCAATTCTTGTACCATTTTCCAATCAATAACAACATTTAGGCTAACAATCTCCCCCTTTGGTATTAACAAAAACTATGCTAAAAATTTCCAAGGAATTTAATGGAAATAGCATTCAACACATTGTAACGATTCCTCTTGACACCAATCAAGATCACTCTTCTCTATGTTTGATAACCCCCTGAATGTGATACTTACCATGACTAATTAAATACTATGCATCACTAGGTTTCTTTCTATGCAACATCATAATATGCATATTTTCCCATTTATGTTGGATGCCTCGAGTATCAATGGTCTCTTCTCAGCCTTTCATGGTTTGTTCAAAACATTCTCCCCTTGCATATCAATGATTTGTGTAATGATTGATCTTGAGAACCACATCCTATTTTCTAAGAATTTCATCTTCTCTCCCTGAAACCCAATATTTTTGGCAATGTTTGGGCATGATATCTTCTCCCACTTTGAAATAAATGGTAAAGGGTATACAAAACTGACATATCTCCTCTTAAGATCAAGCATATTCATTACAAAGAGTGTGAATGAATAAAACATTTTCTTGTAGGCATACAGATATAATATAAAATTAAACATTTAGTCATTCTTCTCCTATAACTCATTCATTAGATTTCTTCGGGAATAGAGTGGCTACCAATTCTCAAACACTGAGATATTTTGATGAGGGAGAGACCACTCCTACTTTATGTTTGAGGTACTCAAAGGGCTCCCTATGTAATGAATTTGTAAAAGTATCTACAACTTTTTCATTAGTAGCCACATATTCCAATCTCATAACATGACCAACAAGTTGATCTCTCAATAAATGGTATTTAATTGGGATATATTTTGTCTTTGAACGCATAATAGGGTTCTTAAAAATATTGATGACACTCATATTATCACACTAATGGGGATTGGTTCATCAAGATCAACTTTTATATCCTTTAATGTCTACTTCATCTACATAATTTGAGTACAACAAGTAGATGCAACTATGTACTCAACTTTAGTTGTAGATAAGGAAATGAAATTTTGCTTTGTTCTTACCCATGACACTAGACAATTCCCTAGAAAAAGGACTCTCCATTGGTACTCTTCTTGTCAAAAATACTACTAGCCCTATTAAAATTAGTATAGGCTATTAAAGTAAAATATTTACCTCATTCGTACCACAAACCGTAGTCTATAGTGCCTTGAGGATACTTAAATATTCTTTTGATTGCATTAACATGAATTTCCTTCAGATTTTCTTGACATCTGGCTACCAGTATCACCGCTTGCATTATATCAATTCTTGAAGTAGTGTGGTACATTAAAATTCCAATAATATATCTATACATTGTATGATTAACAATGGGAGACTCATCTTCTTTGGTCAAATTACACCCAATCACCATTGGTGTACATACTAGTTTGTAACCATCCATTCCAAACTTTTTCAATGTTTCTTTTGGATATTTGGATTGGGAGATGAAAATACCATTGGCTAATTGTGTAATCTATAACCCAAGAAATAATGACAACTCTCCTAGTATGGAAATCTCAAACTCCTTTTGCATTACTTCAAAAAATTGATGTCCCATCTGCTCCAAATCACTTCTAAAGATGATATCATCTACATACACAACAATGATTAGCAAATTATCATTTTCGTATTTCATGTATAAATTGTTGCCTTCATTCCTCTTTTGAATCCCTTTTGTTGTAGATACTTATCCAACCTAGCATACCATGCTCTTGGATCTTGTTTCAACCCATACTGATATTTTATCATTTTGCACACCCAGTATAAAACCTTTTGGTTGAATAGTATACACTTCCTCTTCCAACTCACCATTGAGAAAGGTTGGCTTGACATCCATATAATAAAAATTAAAGTTCTTGTAACTACAAAATTCCAAATCATTCTAATGGATTCAAGTTTTCCTATAGGGGCAAAGTTTTCCTCAAAATATATACCTTCTACTTGAGTGTAGCCTTTACAAACCACCCTAGCTTTGTTTCTCACAACTTGGACATATTCATTCAATTTATTCTTGAGCACCCACTTTGTGCTAATAACATGCTCTCATTTTTCCTAAGAACCAATTCCCACATATTGTTCTTCTCTATATGATCTATTTCTTTGTCCATTTCCTTAATCAAACACTTGTCTTCACTTGCCTAGCTGAAATTCTTGGGATCTATTTACGACAGTCATGCAAAGTTTGCTAGTATGGGAATTCTTGTAAATATCCTTTTGGTATGCACACCAATATCTTTATTTCCAATTATATGGCTCTTAGGATGTTGCTTCTTCACATATCGAGATGGATTTTTGTATTTTTGATATGACTTTTGTAAATGCTCATCTTCTTTTTCTTGTAAATCCTTATCTTCCTCGTCCTCCATCTCTTTAGGTTCTTCATATATTTGTACACGGAATTATCATTCTCCTGAATCTTTGTTGTATGGTGTACATCTTCATCCATTCTAGCATCAATGCATTCTTCAATCCTCCTAGTGCTTTTGTTTTAGCACTTGTAGCCTTTGCTTCTAACTGCATACCCAAGGAAAATACCTTCATCTGCATGAGATTCAAACTTATGAAGTTTTTTTTCATTCCCTTTGATATAACACTTGCTCTTGAAAAATTTGAGATGCATCGTTGAGGCTTATGTTCCTTCCCATAGTTAATAGGGTGTCTTATCACTATTTTCTCTAAGTTGAGTTACATTTTCCAAGTAAACAACAACTTGAGTGACTTCACCCTCAAAAGGTGTTTTCCACTTTTCCTTCATCCATCATGTCCCTAGGCATATCTTGAATGGTTATGTTATTCCATTCTACAACTCCATTCTATTGAGTGGTTCTTGCAACTAAACTCACCTCATTTTTCTAATCATAGGCATTTGATCTTTAGATAGAATGAGTTCCTTTATGCAACAAGGAATTTTCTAGGTCTATAATTTTCATCTCTTTCAACTTTAATGACCTCACACTCAATAGATTTATGACTAAAGTTATCACATGTAAAATAATTTCCATAGAATAACTTTGGGTACCTAAAATAATGCTTTTACTGAAGTCGAGTAGATCTGTTGATTTTTTTTTGTCTTGCTTGATAATGGGCAGGTTTGTGCTAAGATGAAATGTTAGTATTGGCTAGGTTGACATCATTTTTATTTTCTTTTGGTTTTTTCACCCTTTCATCCTTACTAGCTCTTCCTTTAAGTGCTTCTGCATTTATTTGAGGCTCCTGTTTCCTGGGGACCTAGAGCTCGATTCTCGTTTTGATGCGTATTGAGGATCTTTATATCCTAGATCATCTTTGCTTGTTGATGGTATTTGAGAGTTGAGGAGATTTGTTATCTAGCTTATTATGTCCTCCTTTGGAATATGTACATAAGTATCACAACCAAATAACCTAATATATTTAAGAGAATATTTCGTACCGTTCCATACTTGTATGGAGTGTTTTCATTCAAAAATGATGAGGGTGAGCTATTTACTATGTAACATGCAAAAACTTTACCTCTATCCAAAACTCTTTTCCTAAACCAACACCATTTAGCATGATCCTTACTTTATCCATCAACATCATGTTCATCGTTTCTATAAATCCATTATACCAAGGTGTGTATGGAGCATTATTGTGCCTTTAATTCTTTTTATTTATTATTTCATAATTCTCCACCATTATATGTCCTCAACACCTTAATTTATTCTCTTTTTGATTTTCCAAAGGATTTGTTAGCACTCTATGAATCCCTCTAGGCCGAGGAAGGGACCATAGAGGTAACCACAAACCACTTCTAGCTAGAAACCGATCTTTTCTAGTTGGAGGGGGATCCCTCTCTTTGTTAACTGAAGATTTTTGGATTATAAGGCACATAGAGACTAGATTTGAAAGGATTTTTTTTGAAAAATGTTTGCTGAAACTAAATGAAGGTTACTGGAAAGTGAAAATCTGTGATCTAAAAACTATTGGCTTATGATTCTTATGCATATAACAACCAATTAAACACACATAGGCTTGTCTAGCACATACTTCAGATAAAGGAAACAGATTGTAGTATAGTGGGAGATGAACATAAATAATACTTATTGACATATACAGAAACATATGAGGCTCTGATGTTGCATATTTGAGGCTAAGTATTAAGAAGAAGAAACAAAAAGTAAGGGTATAATATATTGCATATAAACTGAAGGACTATAAAATAAATAGAATAATATAGCTATCACAAGAAGGGAAAAAATCTAAAGCACAATACCACAAATATCTCTACAAATGTCCACTAGAACAACTGAGTAATAAACACGTTTATTTATGAAAACAAGACCACTAAAAACAAGTTTTTGATAACCCAATTCACAATACTATCCAACCCCTTGTTTTTGCAAAACTTTGGCATTAAATAGAAATACAACATTCAAAATACCATTTCTAGATGCAATACATCTCTTATCCATGAAGTGGATCGACTTAAACACAAAACAGGAAACTCTAACATATTTTGCAGTCTTTGTAGGAAGTTATAGGGTAAGTTCCTCAGACAAAATACCAAAGGACACCGCTCACAAACAGATCACAGATCAATACACTAGTATTCTTGACGTCGTTAAAACCCTCAAAGAGGGAAATAGTCCATGGCATGAGCCAACGTAGCCACTTCATGCAATTTATTAATAAAAGAATGAAATTTTACATAAGCTTCGCTCATGAATGGTTACCCTACAAATGACCCTCCATGCTCTTTAAATAGAGATCATGGACTAATCGAGTGTTAAGCCACAAATCAAGTCTTGGTAATACTGAGGAGAGAATGAACCATCGGATCACTTCATGTCTAGAACATATCGTGACCATGGGATTGTAAGTTACAAAAGTACATAGTAAAGAAACACACTTTACCTAACTCTACACTAGACCAATTTATACTTAACTATTTCCTATGTGTCAGAATATCCTAACATCCCCCCTTAAGAACAACTTGGGATAGGATTGAAGGACGTACAAATATGAAAAAATAGGAGAAGGAATGAGGCATTAGAGTCTATCCCCCCTTAGTGACAACTTCCTGAACTCCAACCATAAATCGAAGTTTAGTAAACTTTGCCTCTGTGAGAGCCTTTGTAAATATGTCTGCAACTTGATCATATGTTGAACAATATTGCACTTGAAGAACATGGTCATGAATGAGCTTTCTGATGAAGTGCATGTGTAGTTCAATGTGTTTGGTACGCTAATGTTGGACTAGATCTTTGCATAGTTGAATGGCACTTTGATTATCACACCAAAGTGTAGTCAGGTGCTACTGCTAAAAGCCAAACTTTGATAGGATCTGATGAAGCCACATGGCTTCCTTACTAGCTTCTATGACACCACAATACTCTACCTCTGCTGAAGAAAGAGAAATGGCACTTTTTTTCTTGCAAGCCCATGTAATAGATCCTGAACCAAGAGTGAACACATAACTTACAGTAGACTTCCGACCATCACGGTCACCATCCCAATCGAAATTAGTGAAACCAACCAATAGAGGAGATTCTTCTACACTGTAATGAATCCCAAACTGAATGGTACCTCAAACATAACGAAGTATTCTTTTAGTTGCTTTCCAATGACTTTCATGTGGGTTTTGCATAACCTGAACAAAAGGGCCAACAACAAAGGAAAGGTCAGGATGAGTATGGGTCAGATACAAAAGTTTTCCTACAAGTTGACGGTATAAGGTAGCATCAACTTCAGGGGAAGTACAAGTGACTGAAAGTTTGGCTCCAGACTAAAAGGGAGAAGGGGCTGCCTTACAATCTTCCATGTGAAAATGGCGTAGAATATCACAGGCATACTTGGACTGGGAAAGGGAAATGCCTTCCTTAGATTGCAAGACTTGAAGACCAAGAAAATAATGCAAGTGTCCTAAGTCTGTCATTTCAAACTTATTTTTAAGGCCAGACTTCACATGGTTTATAAGGTTGGGATCACTACTAGTAAGGATAATATCATCAACATAAAGAACAAGAATGATAAG